>CAXAKQ010000161.1:115606-231574 GCA_963969455.1 Arge pagana
CAACAACAACAACAACAACAAAAACAACAATAAAAACAACAACAATAACAACAACAACAACAACAACAACAACAACAACAACAACAACATCAACAACAACAACAACAACAACAACAGCAACAACAACAACAACAACAACAACAACAACAACAACAACAACAACAACAACAACAACAACAACAACAACAACAACAACAACAACAACAACAACAACAACAACAACAACAACAACAAACACGACAACAACAACAACAACAACAACAACAACAACAACAACAACAACAACAACAACAACAACAACAACAACAACAACAACAACAACAACAACAACAACAACAACGACAACAACAACGACAACGACAACGACAACGACAACGACAACGACAACGACAACAACAACAACAACAACAACTACAACAACAACAACAACAACAACAACAACAACAACAACAACAACAACAACAACAACAACAACAACAACAACAACAACAACAACAACAACAACAACAACAACAACAACAACAACAACAACAACAACAACAACAACAACAACAACAACAACAACAACAACAACAACAACAACAACAACAACAACAACAACAACCACAACGACCAGAACGACCACAACAACCACAACAACCACAACAACCACGACAACCACAACAACCACGACAACGACAACAACCACAACAACCACAACAACCACAACAACCACAACAACCATAACAACCACAACAACCACAACAACCACAACATCCACAACAACCACAACAGCCACAACAGCCACAACAACCACAATAACTACAACAACAACGACAACAACAGCAACAACAACAACAACAACAACAACAACAACAACAACAACAACAACAACAACAACATCAACAACAACAACAACAACAACAACAACAACAACAACAACAACAACAACAACAACCACAACAACCACAACAACCACAGCAACCACAACAACCACAACAACAACAACAACAACAACAACAACAACAACAACAACAACAACAACAACAACAACAACAACAACAACAACAACAACAACAACAACAACAACAACAACAACAACAACAACAACAACAACAACAACAACGACAACAACAACAACAACAACAACAACAACAACAACAACAACAACAACAACAACAACAACAACATCAACAACAACAACAACAACAACAACAACAACAACAACAACAACAACAACAACAACAACAACAACAACAACAACAACAACAACATCAACTACAACAACAACAACAACAACAACAACATTCACAACACCACCACCGACAACAACAACAACAACAACAACAACAACAACAACAACAACAACAACAACAACAACAACAACAACAACAACAACAACAACAACAACAACAACAACAACAACAACAACAAAAACAAAACAACATCAACAGCAACAACAACAACAACAACAACAACAACAAAAACAACAACAAGAACAACAACCACAACAACAACAACAACAACAACAACAACAACAACAACAACAACAACGACAACAACAACGACCACAACAACAACAACAACAACAACAACAACAACAACAACAACAACAGTACAAAGATCACGCAGCAAAAATAGTTGAAGATACAATACAGCATCATTTTCCTGATTCTGTTGAAGCACCAACGAATCATTGTACAGAATGCTGTTCGTGGTAATCAGAAGTTATCAACTTCGGAAAATCGTATTCATATTATGTACATATAAAAATACTCAAATATTCGAAATCAATTTGGTTTTTTCAAAGTAAAGTGCTCACAGGTCTCATTTTTGATTTTTTATTTCAACAATTATGGAAATCAGGTTCAGCTGCACATGTACTGACCCAGAAAACTTCAATACAAAAAACTAGAACTAATTCTATTGCGAATGAATATTTTTCAAATTCTTAATTGAAAGTGTATTATTCTATAAATTCATGACAATAATGGTAATCTTCATAGAAATGTTTGAAACATAATGATTTCTTACACCAGCCGCATCGTATCATAGCAATATTCTCACATCCGCTTATTCCGCATCGTATGTCGCACGAATCCCCGAAACTAAAATCTACGGGATTAACGAATTCCTGTGGTTTTTCATCAATATAACCACTTTTGTACCAGGAATATTTAAAAAGATTTTCATATCGTGGTGAAGATAGCTGATTGTGGGCTAAAGATTGGAGTTTGATAATGTTATTCCTCAAATGCAGATTTAAATCGTAATTCATTAAAATTACATTATCAGAAATACGTCGAACATAATTTTTCCATATGCGAAACCCAAACACATCAAGTGGTTGTATTTTTCCTGTTGTACCGGTTGGTATTTTTTTTATAGTTATTATTTTGTTTTCCGGCATTGTTTCCTGTATTACTGCATCGCAGTGTCCACTCCATGAATCAAGTAACAATACAGAGTGATGACCCACATTCGGATAAAATACTTGTTCTAACCAAATCTTAAAAAGGTCTGAAATTACAAGATATTCTTATAAAATCATTCAATTAATCATAGTTTGGTGATAATAATTATTGTGAGTGTGCTTACTTGTAGTTAACTTTCCAGATGTAGATGCCTCCGCATGTACATTATCTGCACGGAATAATGTTGTTTGTACGATAGGGCCGAATCGACCACTTGGCTCCTTTAACACCAGAAAAAGAGGTGATAGGAGTTTTCCTGTAGCTGATATAAGTGGTTGAATGGTATAACTGTGAGTTGTCGACGAAACTGACTGTACTAAACATTGCACTTGCTTCTCTCCTTCAACAGCTAACGTTCTTCCAGAGTGCATTTCCAATTGGAATCCACTTTGATCTGAATTATATAAATTCTCAACTCCAATTATAGGTATAGTTGTTTTAATGTCAGTTACAAACTGATTTGCTTTACTTTTGAGTTCTGACTCACTGTCCAAAGTTTTTCTAGTGACAAATTTATTTATTTTTCTTGATACTATTCGATGGGCTTTTTTAAACTTCAAAAGCCAACTTTCAGAAGCCTTGAATCTGAAATCTTCAGAGCCAATTTCTTTTTGAGCGTGCAAAGCCCATCGCCGTAAATCTCGATCATGAATAATTGAACCACCTTCAAGAGCAGCATTGAAATTATCTAATACATGTTGACAAATTCGTGCAATTTTTTCCCTGTAGGTACCACCCTTATTTATCTTGTTAGCCCAACGATGTAGTTGAGTTTTAGATTTGACTTTTCTGAATCTTCTTTGTACAGTTTCGATTTTCAAGTTTTTATTTTTCCCACTTCTCCAATAATCCAGTGCTCTCTGTTTATAGTCAAAACTCACTTCTTCTTCATCATCTGTACAATGATTTGTTGGTGCTTCAACAGGATCAGGAAAATGATGCTGTATTGTATCTTCAACTATTTTTGCTGCGTGATCTTTGTACTGTTCTTGAAAATGTAATGTCTCTTCGATAATCATATCTACGTCATTGAAATCATTTGTGGCACTTAACAGTATATCTTTAATCGATTCTGCTAACTCCATTTCTCTATGATTGGCCGTTCCATCTTGTATTTGAATATTTTGAAAAAACGCGGATAATAAATGTATAACAGTCAAAGGATTGATTCTCATTGTTGAGTCCGGATGGAGGAACAAACCTACTCAATGCTTCTAAAAGACTACACTTATTCCCGAGCATGGAGTTTTACGACATATATACCCGACCGATGAGTAACGAAACGAATAATCGAAACTGATAAGCAGTATCGTAAAAAATTATCGGACGAAAAGACGAATTGATGGAATAAAAAATCACTCGCGAATCATAGTTTATCTTGACCAAGATGATTCATTTTATGAAGAAATTATTGCCTCGTGATAAATGACTTTAAATATAAGATATTCGATATCTCAATTCATATCTTATTCGTATTTCTCTTGAGAAAAACATTTTCTTCATTATTGCAGATGACCAATGTCTGAAGGGGTAGTAACCGTGTTTGGGGAGGGTTAACGCGAAATCCTCGAACACGTCAACTTATTTACTTCATTTCACAACTCAGAATATTTACTTTTCAATTTTCAAGTCAATATTCGAATCAGTACAACGAAAATATCTTCGAAAAATGTGGTTTTTCTGGTATAAAAAATAGGGGTTGCAACCCTCGTGGGCATAACAATGTCTAGTAGCTCCGCCTTGCCGCAAAGAGCATTTTCCATTTTGTTCCGTCGCGAAATACCAATTAGAAGCAGAGATATTTCGAAAAAAGACTTTTTGAGGGTGAGCTTTGAGGGTAGATTTCACCCCTAAATGGGCTTAAGAGCACGTATAAAAAAATACGTGTCTCTTATTTTTCGATGTTCTACAACATATATCAAAATCATTGAAATCGGTGAGTTCGGGTTCGCAAGGTTTCCTTGTTAGTCATCGCGTGTGCATGTACCAATCCAGTCAAAATTTTAGGACCTGGTAAGTCGTTATTTCCTTGCTTGTCAGTGTTTTATTCCCATAAAAAGCACCTCTGGTGCAAAAACCTTTCGCCTAGTTATATAAATGTGATAGTCACCCACAAAAAATACATTCTTATGCCGAGAAAACATTATACACTTATTATTTTATACAAAAATTCCTTCCTCGTAAAAAAAAGATTCGAAATCAGATGCTATTGCCTAGTACCGATATCATGTTGTCTTTTTTCGAATTGACAATTGGGCTTTTCATAACACGGTATTGACAGCCTTCCTGTCCTGCCACGTAGTACCATAGATATAACGATAGAGGACTGACGCCTCCATTGGTTTGCCCAAATAACATTTTAAAAAAATAATTTAAAAAAAAAAAAAAAATTTGGTGGTGGTGGTACTAGGCGGGCCAATATTTCGTATCACTATATTAGGATTATTGACATGGTTCAACCGCCGTAACATTGTACTTATCTAGAAAAGGCCCGCTTAGTACCACTACCACCGAATTTTTTTTTGTATCTATTTTTTTAAAATGTTATTTGGGCGAACCAATGGAGGCGTCAGTCCTCTATCGTTATATCTATGGTACTACGTGGCAGGACAGGAAGGCTGTCAATACCGAGTTATGAAAAGCCCAATTGTCAATTCGAAAAAAGATAACGTGATATCGGTACTAGGCAATAGCATCTGATTTCGAATCTTTTTTTTTACGAGGAAGGAATTTTTGTATAAAATAATAAGTGTATAATGTTTTCTTGGCATAAGAATGTATTGTTTGTGGGTGACTATCACATTTATATAACTAGGCGAAAGGTTTTTGCACCAGAGGTGCTTTTCATGGGGATTTACTTTTCCGCCCGCTAAAATCTATTTTTCAGCCCGCTAATCTACTTTTCTGCCCGCATGGGTCAAAAATTGATCACTCTCTGTCCGCGTTGCAGGGATGGAATGTGATCATTTTATCGTAATCGAGTAAGAATTCTTTTTCGGCGATAATAGAATCGAGCACATAATTATAGTATGTGTCATGATTGATTTTGATTTGATTCATAATGCTTTCAAGTTCACATTGGAATATGAATCAGCAACTTTCAATATACGACACATATTGACGGTATAGCGAGAAACCTATAATGAATCTGTAAACTGAAACGATCTGCGGAAAAACGGAGTAACTCTGATTAAAACGGAAATGAAATAAAAAATGCGACATCACTGATGAAGTTTGTTACAGTTAATGTGCAATCATGGTATGCCAATATGTTCACCCAAGTTACACCCGGAATTTCTGAAAACTCAACCAGATATCAAAACGATCGTGTCACGGAGACAGCAGTTTCGATGTGAGAACTAAACCTTTGGGTGTCACAAACAAAGACTGTGGTTAAATATCGCCCAACCAAAGATTTAGTTACCGCAACCAAAGCTAATGTGTATAATTTGTATAGGTATTGCAACTATTCGCCTAATTGTCGCTTCCAAACCACTTTCGGTATTCTTTGGTTATATGTACAACCAAGAAGCATTATGTTTTGTTATTGTATAGTATTGTATTAATACATAAAAAGTGGTCAATATAATATGAACTGTTAACATATGTTTACATATGTACTTCTAACCATGCATATATGATTCTAACCTCAATGTTATATTCTTAACCATGCCAACTAAAGATCATTGAAACAATATTAGGAATATCAGAAAATAGTAATTTACATTAAGGAATAGAATACTGAATCAAATTGAACTATATTCTTCGATCATTATTTCATGGATATGATTTCAATAGTAACATTACTTTGAGAAGATACAAATAAAATCAATGGGTGTGACATCATTTGAACTTTGGGTACGACAACCCAAGTTTCGATGTCACAACCAAATCTTCGGTACTATTAGCTTTGGAAAGAACAACTAATCGTAAAGAAAAAGGGAACCATTCCTTTGGATCGAAGACAAAAATTATTTTTCTATCATCACTAAGTGCAGTATAACCAAAACACTTTGGTTACCACATCACAATCCGTTCTCTTCGTGGAAAAAACTGAAAAACAGGCTCAATAAATGATACAAAAGTCGAAAAATCGGAAAAAGATAGAAAAGAAACATAAGAAAGACAAAAAAAGTCCGAGAAACCAGGAAGAAATTTAAAAGACAGGAAAATCTAGTCAATGAAAAGATTTAAGTATTTATAAACAGTATCTTACCGCTACTGTACGAGCAAGTAATAATGTTGTCAAATAAAATAGATTTGATATTTGGGAACACGGTATAACTCAAGATTTTTATTTTTTAATAAACATTAGGTTTTTCAATCAATTTCATTCAAGTCAAATTTATTACACGTGTAATTGATATCCTGATAATCCTCTCAAAGCATTTTGCTGCAACCCGATTTTATTTTGGTTTCCCACGTTTCTATGGTTTTTCTCAAAATTCATGTTTTCTTAGTTATACCGTTATTCCGTCCATCGCATTAAATGATCGGCGGATAAGCTGAGCTGGTGAACCATTGATCGTCCCTTAAGTTATAGATACTCACTTGCTCAGCGTCACTTGAGGATCGTTGACTTGCTCGAGATCGACGAAATGCTTGCTGTCATTGTGAAGTTCGGCTAACTGCAACGTCTTCAAGAGTTCTCCTTGGCAGTAGATTTCGCTGTAACGCAATAAAGAGATCTTACATATTTGAGACAGTCGATTTCGGTCCCGAATATTACGTTAACAATTCTTCAATTTTTATATTCCCCTTCTGACAAGCGCAAAAATCCATGTCAGAAAACGTTTTGCTGTATCATTTTAGATTCACATAAATTTTAATTTCGAATGATCAGGAAAAAGCGCAATAAAATGTCAAAAGTCAACATCAAAAAACATCCGCATCAAATCTGTTGCGGATGTCGAATATCGCATTCATTTGGTTTTATAAAACAAAGTTATCACTTTGAACGATGATCCCGGGAAGATAATAATCAATTGTTTACCTTTCACGTGAAAAGAAAAGAGCGTACGAGCATCAATTTATTTATTTATTTATTTATTCATTTCAAAGCCCAACGGTAACACTTACGTTACCAATTACAGGACTCGGGTAACATAAGATTGAGAAATTATACAAACGTGTGAAACTGTAAGTAGAAGAAAACTGATTTCGTATCTCAACAGATAACGACTAATTATGAGCAGGCGAAAATGTGATTTGAGAAAGCAGGCGCAGCTGTTGAGGCTCACGGCGAAGTTTTAACAAAGATGACACATAGTGTTTTAGTTCTTACACTTAACGAAGATTTGGCGCACGAACAGCAACATTGGACTTTGCCGCTGGTAGATAAAATGTAGGAAGTATCCTCACCGATAGATTCGGGATGTTCAAAGGAAGAACATGGAGTAGGGCGGAACAGTCTATAGAGCCAGTCTATAGATTGTGTAGGAACAGGATAACAGATATGACACGCCTATTTGCAAGAAAAGAGTAGTTGAATCGGGCACATAATTTCTGATAGTCGCAGTCTCGTTCCGGGTAGACCCCGTCCAGTTTGAAG
Organism: Arge pagana; assembly: GCA_963969455.1. NCBI lineage: Eukaryota > Metazoa > Arthropoda > Insecta > Hymenoptera > Argidae > Arge > Arge pagana. The sequence continues at coordinate 123,611 of CAXAKQ010000161.1, forward strand.
GAAAGATACTTCAAAAGTTTGCGTTGAACCTTCTCAATGTGCAAAATGTCACATTTTTAAATCATTTCAAATCAATTAGAAACTCGACTATACGAAAATCGAGAGATAACAGAGTAAGAGGATTGGAAAAAAACCCAAAGAAACAAAAAAAAAATGTTTTTTAAAATGGAGCGATAAAAACTTGATACTCGCACACTGGTTCCATTTTTCCTTCCTGTCTCGCGATAAGTTGTTGGGCTTTCATATCGACGAGAGAGGGAAAGTTTGGACCAATTTTTGCGAACGAGGACTTTTGTAGCGAGTAGGATTTGTCAGCGAGGATTTTCGACAAAGAATACATAAAACGTATCGTTACTTCCGCCGTAAACGTTTTTTACTGCGCGGTGAATTCGCACCCACAGTTCTCGGTGATCAAAAATTTTTAAACTTGGAGAATCCTGGTTGTTCAATTTCACCTTAAAATACTCGTCTTCGCGGAGGATATGTTTCATTTTTGAATTAATTACGCGAAAGAAGAAACAACTTTCATCGAGTTCCGAAAGTCTCCATTGAATTCTTTAAAAGTCTGTTTCACATTGTTCATGCTGCGAGCTGATATAAAAACTGGACTTTTTTCTTATCGTCCCGCACTTAATTTAATATTATAGGATCATATCGAGTTTCGAACACGACACCCAGCGCCAGTCTTATTGTTAGTATAACCGGCACCCTGAACCAAATCAACGCGCAATAAGAATACCAGCACGCTTCGGGTTGACTCGAATCCCCATAAAAAGCACCTCTGGTGCAAAAACCTTTCGCCTAGTTATATAAATGTGATAGCCACCCACAAACAATACATTCTTATGACAAGAAAACATTATACACTTATTATTTTATACAAAAATTCCTTCCTCGTAAAAAAAAAAGATTCGAAATCAGATGCTATTGCCTAGTACCGATATCACGTTGTCTTTTTTCGAATTGACAATTGGGCTTTTCATAACACGGTATTGACAGCCTTCCTGTCCTGCCACGTAGTACCATAGATATAACGATAGAGGACTGACGCCTCCATTGGTTTGCCCAAATAACATTTTAAAAAAATAATTAAAAAAAAAAAATGGTGGTAGTGGTACTAGGCGGGCCTTTTCTAGATAAGTACAATGTTACGGCGATTGAACCATGTCAATAATCCTAATATAGTGATACGAAATATTGGCCCGCCTAGTAGCACCACCACCAAATTATTTTTTTTTTTTTTTAAATTATTTTTTTTAAATGTTATTTGGGCGAACCAATGGAGGCGTCAGTCCTCTATCGTTATATCTATGGTACTACGTGGCAGGACAAGAAGGCTGTCAATACCGTGTTATGAAAAGCCCAATTGTCAACTCGAAAAAAGACAACGTGATATCGGTACTAGGCAATAGCATCTGATTTCGAATCTTTTTTTTACGAGGAAGGAATTTTTGTATAGAATAATAAGTGTATAATGTTTTCTTGGCATAAGAATGTATTTTTTGTGGGTGACTATCACATTTATATAACTAAGCGAAAGGTTTTTGCACCAGAGGTGCTTTTTATGGGGATATCACTGCTTTTTGTAGAATTTGATTAATTACGTGAGTACAATGTTTTATTTGTTCATCAGTTATCAGTTACACTGATTATTAATAATTTCCATCGAAATGTAATAGTAATAAATTTATTATAGGTGCGTAGATAATCTTGAAAGTTGTTTCCGTTTGTGGCTAAATACATTAATTTGCAATCTGAATGTAATGCACTCTCTGTTAATGTAATGACTGTAATTGTCTCTATCGCCTGGTACAACTTCTCCTTCTCTACACTCTTTCACAGGATTCGCTAATAGATATTTTCGTGACTTAGCTACTTTAGTTGCTTCTGATTTGCATTGAATCGTTTCAAAAATATTATTTATTTGCCGAATAATAATGGACAGATTATCGGAACAATTTTTTCATACAGAAAATCCTAACCGCAATCTAACCATAAAATCGTACTCCGCGCGCTTCGCCTACCTGTCAAAGCAGAAGACAACCAGCGTGAACAAAGAACGGCGGAACGGCAATGCCGTAAACGCCAAATTCGGGATCGGGCCGATCCACTGAACTCTATACATGTATAGTTCAGAGCGGCCCACTGAACTCTATACATGTATGTATAGAGTTCAGTGGGCCGATCCAACTGACCCGCATAACGAATACTCACGGTATAACTAAAGACTGTAGTAATCATTCAATTCAACCCTGTGTTGCCAAACACTTGTAGTTATCTCATAAAAAAAATATCTTACCGTACCTCCAATGATCTTGTGATGAATTATTCGCACAATTACGACCAAAAATACATTGACACAATAAATCATGCTCCAGATGATTGGTATGATACCTTACTGGGTGCGTTCCACTAAGCGCTCACAACGATCAAAACGCTCCTTAAGTCGTTCCACATAACGACCGCGGTCGTTGTGGTCGCGACGAAAACGTCACTTATGACGTCATGACTTACGCTCACGTGAAGCTCACGACGACCCATCTAGAAAGGTGGGTCGAAGTGATCGTTGAGAAAATTAGCGGTGTTTTCAAAACTCAAAGCATCAAAAATGGCGACCGTTAAGCTTACGTTATTTCATGCGGAAAAAGATATTCTAGTAGAAGTGAATGTTTCTGCAGCGGATGCTCAACGTGCCTCCACAGGTAAATATAATTATGTAAAACAAGCTTAGAAAAATTAATTGTAGTTTATAATTAATATACACGTATATTTACATTTTCCCTTGATTGCCAATAATATAGCCTAACTTTAGAAATGAAAATTAACTTAGCCTTCTTTAAATTAGTTTTCTTATTGAAAATTTATTTTGGTTATAGACACAGCATTTGCGACACAACTTTTGAACCGAGCTTTAAATGAACAGCCCGGAACATCAACGTCTGCTGAACGTGCTGATGAAAATTTTCAATTTTCTGATGATTTCACGGATCATATTATTGATGAAGAATTCCTCGATACAGAGGATACTGGTTATCCCATCTCTGAAACTCAAGAAAGTGAAGGTATGCATAAGAATAATCAATTCTATAATTTTCTTGATTATTACGTATATTATGTGATGATCTCAATTAACCTTGTAATTGCATGTGTGTGCACATTTCAGTTTCTTTATACAGGTGGAGTACACCTTGTGTGTTATTATTATTAGAGTCTTATAGATCAATGGAAAAAGATTTTAACAGTGGAAAAATATCCCAAAAGAAAGTTTGGGAAAGAATTGCCAAAGAATTAAAGTTAAAGGGGCATGATGTGACTGGACCACAATGTTCTTCTAAGCTACGAAGCTTAAAAAAGTCATATAAATCTATCAAAGACCATAATAATAAATCGGGAAATGATAGAAGGAATTGGCAGTTTTTTGACGTACGTATAAATTTTGTAATATTCTTATTAACCTCAAGATGTAGCGAATTTTTATATAACATACAATAATTATATAGACAGGATTTCTTTATAATTATCGTAATGTATTATAAATTTTTTTTAGATAATGGAAGAAATTTTTGCCAAAAAAGCTTGGTGTGATCCAGTTGCCGTTGCATCTTCCACAGGTCTATCAAAAAAACAATCAGAAAGCAATGATAGCATGGGAGGATCTGATAGTGGATGTTCACTAAGTAAGTTAATTTCATCAGAAAGCTTCGTGTTTGACTAAAAAATGGAATTTAATTTCAGAATCAAATAAAACACCAATTGCCACTTTACTCGGAAAAAGACTGAAACAAAAAGAAGAACACGAAGAACAAAAAATTAAAAGACATAAAGAACGAATGGAGATGGACCAAAAATTTCTAAACGTTTTAGAAAAGTTAGCTGATAAATAATTAAAAATTTTGACTACTCCTTAAAAATAACTTTTAATAATTTCAAATTCTATTAAAAAACAGTTTTAAATCGTTAAATTCTACATAAAAATTAGCTTATAACTTTCTAATGATATTTTAATATCTTTTATTAAACCAAAAAATATATTTAATGTTTTTATAATTAATAAAGTTTAATGAAAAAAAATTTGATTTTGTACAATTTTTGTAATATGTTCAATTTTCGTTATTGGTTTAGGATTATGAAGTATTAACACATTTTTTGGAAATTTTGAAATTTTAAAATTCCATGAAAATATTTTTTTTTGGCAAGGTTTTCAACAATTACCCAAAAAATTTTTTCATAAGATTTCCTGACTTCTATAGTGCTAAGAAATTATTATCACGACCGCAAACAGTTTACAATTAATTATCATAATTATTACAAAGAATTCATTAGAACATCTCTTTTAAGAATTCCGGCATTTCGTCTTACTTCACGTGAATGGTTTCCATTATTTTCTTCATTAGGTTCAGGTATGGTGATAACAATTATTTCATCTTCTCGTAAAGTACAGATATTATGAATTACGCAACATGCAACAATATACTCTGCCATTAAATCTACCCTTGTTATTGGTAGACAATGTAATAAGCTCCTCATTCGTCCTTTTAATAACCCGATGCATCTTTCAACAGTCACTCGAGCAGACGATTGACGATAATTGTATTTTTTCTGTTTCTCACTTAAATGTCCATTATCTCGATAAGGAATGAGTAAGTGCTCATGTATTTCATAAGCAGAATCGCCCAAAATATGACTGTTTTCAGGGAATGCATTGTCATCGTTCAAGTAATCTGCAACTTCTGACAAACGAAAAACTCTTTGATCATGAACAGATCCTGGATGTCCAGCATAACAATGAATTATCAGACCCTTGTGGTTACATACAAGCTACAAAAAAAAATGTAACTCTATGTAAATCTTTTTTAACTATATACTGAAATGAATAGTATGCTTAAATATAACAATTATTAAATACTTGTAGCTGAATAGAATGGAATCCTTTCCGATTGACATAATCTACTGGATTCTGTTTTGGTGCATTTATACGAATGTGAGTCCCATCAATGGCTCCAATTGTTTGAGGAAAACCACTTGATCTTTCAAATCCACGCATTACTTCAATAGCATCATCTCCCGTAGGCCACTGTATAAATCTTGGGGCTCTTTTAAATAAAGCATGACAAACTCGACGTACAGCTCTTACGGCAGTAGCTCGTCCTACGTTAAATCTGTCACAGACTGATCTATGATAAAATTTAAAAACAAAAGTTTAGTTACATAATTCTGAATTGTGTTACATCAGACTGAAAAGTTAATTTCTAAAAAAATGTTACCTATAAGAATCTGTTGTAGCCATTTTCCAAAGAGCTATCATCAATTGATGATCGGAAGAAATCGTAGGACACCCGGGAACGTGCCGAACTAAATCTTCTCGTATTAATTCATGTAAATAATTAAATGTATTTCTTGAAAGTCTATAAAAAAACCAACAAAGACTTACATAAGAAAAATTTTCATAATCTAAAATGTTATAGGTATATGGTAGTAAATCATTACCTGAAGTGACTTTTGAATTCATCATCTGAGTAACGATAAATTACATTATCGTAATCAATAATACGTGGTCGAAGTTTTCTTTTTTCACAATCATATTTTTGTAAAACTGTATTCCATTCTTCATCTGAACTGGATGAACTAGTACTTTCTGGAGCATTATTGCGACCTCTTACCAAATATCCAAGTGCCGCCGAAAAAGACATTTTAATTACATCTGAACGTAAATTAATTAAATACACCACTAGTATTAAATATAAAAAATTAAAAACTGACAGATTATAACCTAACCTCTTAAATCTTTTTATTAACTCGTCGTTTGTATTATTTACCTCCACGCTCGAAACGCTCTATAATCCATTCCACTTGAGTTAACGACAGTAACGCTCACAAGCAAGTGGAACGGGAAAAATTGCGGTCGTGCGCGTAATCGTTGTGAACGCTTAGTGGAACGCACCCACTGTAGTTGGTGAAAATAAAGAGCTAACCAAAGCGCCATCTGGCTACGTCCATACTTGGTAGGTCTCTTCTCTCTACTTAGCGAAAGCCACTCTGTACTCTTTATACTCATAGGTTTCTTGCCACAGTGAGTGACGTCACTGACTGACGGAGACGACGAAAATGCAATCTCGTCGAAGACACGTATAAATTACTTGCATCGAAACCTTCGAATAATAATATCTCAGCTCTACGTCCACCGATTTGATCGCAATAGGGCTTAAATTAAAGCTCGCCTTTGCCACATCCTGCAATAAATATTACAATTCCGTATTTATAGCGAGACGGAAGAAATTAACGATCATACATTTCCTTAACGGTCACTCAGTTGCCGTTCGGGTATAGAGACTCTGTCAGAGTCTCGCGCGGCGAGTGCGAAAAAAAATTATTATTTTTTATATAACTAGGCGCGAGACTCTACCGAGTCTCTTGATAATAGCATGTTTCCGGTCGATTTGAATACTAGCGAAATTCCGGTTGACTCGAATTTTCCGATAAGCAACTTTCCGGTAAACAACTTTTCGATAGGATAATTATAGCGTTGGAAATTCATAATTCCGGTTGACTCGAACGTAAGAAACTTTCCGATAGGATAATTATAACGTGTGAAATTCATTATTCTAAAAAGAAAAACAGTAGTAGAAGTTGAAAAAAAATTAAAATAAGAATACCGAAAAGCTTCTTCTTCGTGTCATTGTATGGCGGTAATATTTTTATTAGCAAACAGAACATTTTGTTGCAGAATATTAATTACCATTGTTCGACGGATTATAACATTTTAAGTGTAAAAATTAATAATTCATGTTCTGTTTCTTTTTTGCTCTGAGCAAATCCAATTCACGCGACAGGACTAGAGGATTATTTTGAAGACTCATTTGATTGTACTGTCAAGTCACAATGAAACTTTTTCAATCCGAAACGTGCTAGTATTCGAATTAATCCGAAACATGCTGGTATTCGAGTAAACCCGAAACGTGCTAGTATTCGAGTGAACCTGAGACGTGCTCTTTTTCACCTGGAATAAATTTTTTTTAAAGCTAAAGTAATACTGAACGCGAGAAAAATGTCTCGACGTATCAGATTTGTATTTTTGAGCCTAAAATTGGAGGTCAAACTTACAAGGGTACGGCAATGTGGTGTATGAGTGCTAGTCCGAAAACGAGCGCGCATGCGGACAGCAGATGCGTGTGACCGTGTGCGTGTGAACAGTAACTACTCGAGCGCTAGCTGCGGTGTTTTGCGTCACGTGCCGTGTGCTGTCTGTACCCACCGAGCTACATGTTTTTAATAATAAACCAGTAATATCGTTAGTGTTATTCCGGTGTATTATCAACCATCCCCGAAGACATTACAGACAACAATCTTTTCTCTCATTTTTACGACGATATGAATATTTATTGAGTAAAGTAGACAGATGATCCTATTCTCCTTGAAATGAGGGATGAGAATATTGGGAAGTCTGCCGGGGGTGTGGCTTCTCCTTGCGGCAGAAGGAGTTACTACTCTACAACGCATTTTCAAATCAAATGCTGTGTGTTTACATTTAAGTTCGTGATTATTTAGTACTTCAATAACATTTTCAAGGGAATTTCTAATAATACGAGAATTTTTATAAAAGAAATCTGCACTTTCGTGGGCAGTGAGCCTAGCCACAAAATTTTTTCAAATAAAAACATTGTCGATTAGCATTAGCCGCAATAAAGAAGAAGTTTTGTTTACAGTATATAATTCTTTTTCGTGTTATTTTCGTGTAATTCTTTCACTATTATAGAAGGTTTTCATTTATATTAATAAAGAAATAATAATTAAAACAGAGAATTCTATAAACTGGCAACTTACGTGATGGTAAATAATCATTTTTTGCAAAGTGTAATGAACATACACACTTAGATTGGCTGACTACATTTTCAATCTTCAACACTTTTATTCAGGCTAATCGGGGATCTATCACTTCATCTTCACTGAGCTAATTTTTTATTTTAACGAAACTAGAATTCGCAGTAGGAAAATTATAAAATTGCATTGTATTATTGTTATGAAATAATAATGGCACGTGTTCGTCCTGCTGTTATTAAATCCGAAGATTGTTTGGGCTAACGAACAAAATGCATATTTCGTTGTGTGACCTCTGTTTTGGGGCAAGGCGTTTCCGCCCTCTCCACCGGGGACCGAGGTCTAGCCTATCGTTGATTCTAAATGCCTTAAGTACACACGATCGATGGAGTATAGAATATACTAGAACTTGAATAACGTTGAAATTGCGTCACTGTCGATTATTTTAAGCGGTGATAGGGAAGCCGTGAGGTTAGGGGGAGTGAGTTTCACGTTGGGTACTAACGTAGGTGAGGATTGTTCGACGGAGCGAGTTTCACGCTGGGCACGAACGTAGGTTAGGATTGTTCGACGGAGCGAGTTTTACGCTGGGCACGAACGTAGGTAAGGATTGTTCGACGGAGCGAGTTTCACGCTGGGCACGAACGTAGGTGAGGATTGTTCGACGGAGCGAGTTTCACGCTGGGCACGAACGTAGGTTAGGATTGTTCGACGGAGCGAGTTTCACGCTGGGCACGAACGTAGGTGAGGATTGTTCGACGGAGCGAGTTTCACGCTGGGCACGAACGTAGGTGAGGATTGTTCGACGGAGCGAGTTTCACGCTGGGCGCGAACGTAGGTTAGGATTGTTCGACGGAGCGAGTTTCACGCTGGGCACGAACGTAGGTGAGGATTGTTCGACGGAGCGAGTTTCACGCTGGGCACGAACGTAGGTTAGGATTGTTCGACGGAGCGAGTTTCACGCTGGGCACGAACGTAGGTGAGGATTGTTCGACGGAGCGAGTTTCACGCTGGGCACGAACGTAGGTGAGGATTGTTCGACGGAGCGAGTTTCACGCTGGGCACGAACGTAGGTGAGGATTGTTCGACGGAGCGAGTTTCACGCTTGGCACGAACGTAGGTGAGGATTGTTCGACGGAGCGAGTTTCACGCTGGGCACGAACGTAGGTTAGGATTGTTCGACGGAGCGAGTTTCACGCTGGGCACGAACGTAGGTTAGGATTGTTCGACGGAGCGAGTTTCACGCTGGGCACGAACGTAGGTGAGGATTGTTCGACGGAGCGAGTTTCACGCTGGGCACGAACGTAGGTGAGGATTGTTCGACGGAGCGAGTTTCACGCTGGGCACGAACGTAGGTGAGGATTGTTCGACGGAGCGAGTTTCACGCTTGGCACGAACGTAGGTGAGGATTGTTCGACGGAGCGAGTTTCACGCTGGGCACGAACGTAGGTTAGGATTGTTCGACGGAGCGAGTTTCACGCTGGGCACGAACGTAGGTTAGGATTGTTCGACGGAGCGAGTTTCACGCTGGGCACGAACGTAGGTGAGGATTGTTCGACGGAGCGAGTTTCACGCTGTAGGTTATAGGTTCGCTAGACACAATTCAAAAATACTATAGTTTATATTTGAATTAAATGCAGATCGTGTACAAACATGAAATGGTCATCGGTTCGGCGAGAAAAATCTCAGATACGAGTCGAAGTTCAGACTTGCGTGATTCAGTGCTTTAAGAATTGGAATAATATTCGAGTTTGTGATTTCGTTCAAGATTTAGCAGGATTCAGAGGATTCAGAGTTACGTTTTAGAATATTCCGAAGTAAGGACTTGGAATATTCCTGTCGTTCAAGATTTAGCAGGATTCAGAGGTAGTAGGATTCAGAGTTATATTTTGGAATATTCCGAAGTAAGGACTTGGAATATTCCTGTCGTTCAAGATTTAGCAAGATTCAGAGGATATAGAATATTGGCCAACCTTTCGAGAAGTCTCTCTCAAGCGAATGACAAAAATGTTCGGTTTTGGGCGCGTATTTATACCCGAAAAAAGAGGCGTAGCTTGTCCCCTCCACTGAGATTTTCCCAGAGGAACAGTGATGCTCTCTGCAGATTCTGGTATGAAGGCCGAAAATAGTAGAGTGGGGGATGCTCAAGTTAAGGGAAGATATTTTCTGTAAGGTCAGGATTCGTGGAAAGCGAGATGCGATAACATTTTCCTCGCTTCTGACGTCACCAACCGTGATGCTTGGCAAAAGGGATACGATGCTACGGATTTACTAACAGCTGTGTGTCGGAAGTTGCGGGGAGGTAACACCTCCCCCCTTAGGAAGGTGGAACGGAGGGAAACGTAGTTCCCCTTCGATTTTTAATTGACTATCGTAGTGTCTACTGCTATGTGTGTGAAAAGTTGTCTGGTCTTCCCTATTTGCGGTCATATTGAAGATTCCATTTATTTGACCCTTGAGGTACATACTATTGTGTTCGTGTTTTTTGTTAAGTTTCTATGTTTCTGCGCGATACTATCATTACTCGTAAACCTAGCGCCTTAGCCTAGTGCATATAATCCCTTAAAATTATCTGTAATATCTGCTGTTTTAAACCTAGCGCCTTAGCCTAGTGCATACAATCCCTTAAAATTATCTGTAATATTTACTGTTTTAAACCTAGTAACTGATATTACGTTATTTTTATTTGATACCTGCTAGTATAATTAGGGTTGCGAATGGTGGTCCGGTGTTGCTGTAGGCTTCCTGTCGTTCCTCGTCTGAATGATGGGCTCAAACCCTTTGGTTGAATACCCCTCGCGCAGGTGACTTCTATGGAGATGTACGGGATCCTCGTCATATCCGAAGAGGTTGCGGGTTTTATAAAGGAGCCTCCTCGCATATACAATCCGCTTACAGTTGTAATACTTAAAATAGTGAATAAAAGAATAATAATAACTATTTACTGAAACCTTCGCTTAATCGGTTTCACTATCATTATTTACGGGTTGTATGTACGAATACCGGACTCGGTTGGAGTGCACAACCTTTGACGTTCGCCCGAAGTCGAGTACTACGTTACCATTTCTATATACATCTATCACCCGATAGGGGCCCGTATAGTGGTTACTGAATTTCCCGTGTTTCGCATTGTTTTGGAGATAAACGTATTCGCCTACCCTGAAGGTTGAGGTTTCAGTTTTAGGTCATAGCGCAATTTTGATTTCTCCTTAGCTGTTATTAAGTTATCGCGTGCTAAGACTTGGGTCTCGTGTAATTTTTCGACAAGCTCAATCAAATATTGGTCGTAGGTTTTCGATTGATAATGATCTATCGTCCGGCTGGATGGTTGCCGCGCGAGTCTACCGTATACTAATTCAAATGGCGTGAATTTGGTTCCTTCGTGTACGCCGGTGTTGTAGGAAAAGGTAGCCAGTTCTAGCCAATCATCCCAATCGTTGTCGTTTTTGACGAATTGTTTCAAGTACTCTACCAGGACGTGGTGCGACCGTTCGATCGAGCCATTCGATTGTGGGTGAAATGCTGTTGTCTTATATTGTTTGATTCGGAACAGCTTCGCTATCTGTTTAAGAAGTGAACTTAGGAAGTTGGCTCCTTGGTCGGTTAGAATGTTCCGTGGTGCTCCAAACACGCAAATTACATTTTTTACCAGTGCGTCAGCAATGTTTGCAGATGGTGCTCTCTTGAGTGGTACGGCGATGCAATATTTTGTTAGTCGGTCCTGTACGGTGAGGATGTATTCATTTCCCCTGTTAGTTTTCGGCAATGGGCCGACGATGTCCATCGCAATTTTCTCGAAACTAGAATTCGGCGTGTCGGTGATTACCATAGGCTGCTTGGTTTTGATCCGTACGAGTTTTTTCAACTGACATGGCAAGCAATGACGGATGAATCGCTGCACGTCTTCCTTCAAGTTTTCCCAAAAGTAGTTTTCTCTTATCCTGTTGAAAGTCTTGGTGATGCCTTCATGGCCCCCGACAGCTGAGGCGTGGGCTTCTTTGATGATATCCTCACGTTCCTTTTCGGTCGGGTACTGGACGTATCCATGGCATATGGTTATTGTCAATGTGGTTCCTGACAGCTCGTTTTGTAGGGTCTCGAGAAAATAAGACCAAGGGATGTTGTCGTATTTAGAGGTTTTGGCAATGCTGATGGTTCTCAGGTTGTTTTTCCTCATACTATCTACCAAGGTCTTGATCAATCTTCGGAGCGTGACATCCGAAATTTTATCGCTAGGGTCACTTTTAGCGACTAGTACGACGTGATGTTTAGAACCTTGTTTAATAATTTTTGCTTCGCCTACACAAAGATGTCCCAGTCGAGGCAGCAACCCATGTTTATTTAGGCATTTGGCCCCTTCATCTAGGTATTCGCCAGTCTGATGCACCAGATAGACAAGGTTATCCTTGCGCATAAATATTTGGTCTCGAGTCTCTAGGAAGTTCTTCCCTTTCAACGAGACAAATGCGTTTGGTATGAATTCCTCACACCCGGATTCGTCCGTACTTGCATCCTTGTTTTCCTTCGCCTCTCTTGCCTCTTCGTTATCTGTTCCAGATCGGTCGAAGTAGTACTCCTCCGGTATATCGGATGTATCTAGGACGTCAGTTTCTTCAGATCTCGTAGAGCTTCCCTGTGCTCGTACGACCTTTTGTTTCCGAAGGCGCTGCTTCAACGGGACCTCGGCACCTTCTTCCGTATCTGCAGGAGCCCGTATCATGTTTTTTTCCAGGCGTCGGGACAGTGGCATATCATCCTCGCTATCGGTATCGGTCCTAACTACTTGATTATGGGGTTGTTTGTATAGGACCTTTTTCCGTCGCTTCTTCTGTTTTTTTGCCTCTTCCGATGGTTTGTCTTGTGAGGGTTGCTCGTCTTCTGTTGTACCTTGGCCTTGGCTCCGCCTTTGAAATCTGGCGGGTGGGCTCTGGTTTTCTCTAGTCCTGGGAGCACGTTTCGTTCCGTATGGCAGGGCAACGTACTCCGCCGGGTTCGGGTTGCTTCTCAACCTCGATGCGATTGGGGAGTTATCGGCTCCCTCGCGTTTGTCGGGTTCTTCCTTGTTGTTCGGATTTATGGGGAATATTCGACATAATTTTTCGTCGTTGAGCAGGTTTTCCAAAATCGGGTTCCGTGATAGGGCGTCAGCGTTAATGTTCGTTTTTCCATTTTTATGCACTATATGATATTCATACTCAGCTAATTTAATTCGCCAACGATTTATTCGTGATGTCGAATCCTTTATTGATTTCACATAGCTCAAAGGCTTGTGATCAGTTACTATCGTGAATTTTCGTCCATAAAGGTAAGGATGAAACTGGTTGACCGCATATACTATTGCTAAGAGCTCTTTTTCGATGGTGGAGTAGTTTTGCTCGGCATTGTTCAAAACCCTCGATGTATACGCTACGGGACGATCCTTTCCTATTTCCCCTTGGCTGAGGATACCTCCGATTGCGAATCCCGATGCGTCCGTGGTGATGATAAATGGTTTCGAAAAATCGGGGTACTGCAGAACTGGTTCGTTACATAGGGCGCTTCGGAGTTCATCGAAAGCCTTCTGTTGTGGCTCGGTCCACTTGAACTCCGTGTTTTTTTTCAAAAGATTAGTCAACGGTTTCGCTGTTTTTGAGAAATTTTGGATGAATCTCCGATAATATCCAACGAGTCCCAGGAATGGCTTGATATTTTTGGGATTTTTGGGAGTGGGAAATTCCGTGACGGCTTTGATCTTTCTTGGGTCCGGTTTGACTCCTTCCTCGCTTATTATGTGTCCCAGGAAAGCCACCTCCTTGCGCAATAGTTCTGATTTACTTGGTTGCAGTTTCAGATTAGCGCCTCTCAATTTGTCCATCAGTCGTCCGAATTTGATTTCATGCTCCTTTATCGAGTCTGCATACAGAACAATATCGTCGAGATATATGAACGCGTCTATTCCTTGAATTCCGGTTAATATCTGGTTCATCAAACGTTGGAACGTCGCGGGGGCATTTTTTAATCCAAACGGCATCCTTTGAAATTCATAGTGACCATATGGCGTAAAGAAAACAGTTTTGTGACTATCGGTTGGGCTCATCCTGATCTGGTGGAAACCAGATGCCAAGTCGAAATTTGAGAAATACTTAGCACCTCCTAGTTGGTCAAGAATTTCAGTAATGTTCGGTAGGGGGTATGCGTCGGATATCGTTTTTTCGTTCAATGCACGGAAGTCCAGCACCATACGCCAACGTTTGTTTCCTTGGGAATCTGGTTTCTTTGGAACTATCCATACCGGCGTGTTGTATGGTGACTGCGATTCTTTAATTATTCCCATGTCTAACAATTCTGAAACCTGACGATTTATTTCCTCCTTCAAGACAGGTGGATATCTGTATTGGCGAGTGAAAATCGGCTTGTCATCAGTCGTTGGGATTTCGTGACATAGAGCATTTGTGGATCCTAGCTTTTCACCAGGGAGGTAGAAGCGATCTTGATGGTTTTGTATAAGGCTTTCTATACTCTTCATTTCTTCTGGATTCAGATGGTCGAGATTCAACAATTCCTTTATTTTGGTGACTCGATCCTCCTTTGAGTCTGTCGGGCAAATTGAATGATCCGATTCATCCCGTGATTTGGCTTCAATTTCGTGATATAGGTCGTCTTCGGTCCGATTGGTAAAATTTTCTTGTACGAAATCTTGGAGTTCGAGAACAGGTACCTCGAGTTCAACGTCCTTCGTATTAGTGTTGGTGACGTATATGTATGCCTTCCCGTCCGTGTTCGTAACAAGAGCTTGTCCTAAAAACACACCCGACTTGGTGCACAGTTTCGGAATATACCCGTATTTTTTCTCGGGGTTCGCTACCCTAACGTAAAATGCACTTTTACTTCTGGCGGGTACTATGATAGATTCGTTCTTTTGAAACTGAAGCTTTGAATTACCCCATTCTAGACAATTACTCTGATAATTTATGGTTGCCCGGTTGTGTCGAAGAAAATCTGAACCAATAATTCCCTCAGAGTTGATTGGAAGGTTATCAGGAATAATATGAAAAATAGCTCGCGTTCCTGCTATATTTAATTCTACTTGACCCAGTGTGTCGATTTGATGGTCGCTTATTCCGCGTAACCCTAGTATAATATTTTTATTTATTAGTATACCCTCTGTCACTGCTCGTTCCTTGATCAAATTTGGCCCGGCTCCTGTGTCTATCATAAAGACTGTTGGTTGCCGTAAACCAAAACAACTGAAACGTACAGTAGGGACGCAACTTCCTTCACTTAGTCTTATTGTTGCGATTTTAAAGACTCTTGAACCTCCTCCGGTGTTAGTATTGGGTAGGTTTCCGGATACTCCTCCGGCGTTGTGGCCTGGAAGTTGTTGGTTCTGTTGTCCAATTGTTGGTCGGTATAAATCGAGAAGACTCTTTCCTGTGGTAGGTACGTGGTGTCCTCCATGACTTGACTTTGGTGAATGATAGATTCTTCCTGGGTGTAGATCGGAAATGCGGAGCGCCGTTGTATTTGCTGCGTTGTCTCCCGTGCTGCGCCCGAGCTCCGGAGACCTTGCAAGTTTCCCTGGTTCTGGGGTACGGTCTTCTGTGATCGTTGAGCATTATTGTACTCGCGTTTCCTACAATTTGCAATTGTATGTCCTGAATTTTTGCAGTAATTGCAAATTGGCGACGAATGGTCTGAATTTACGGGCGGTTTTGGATTTGGGGCAGGATTCATCCTCCCACCTTGTAAAGCCGATATTACTTTGCTCACTATTTGCTCGATATTGATTGGTGAAGCGCCCATTGTATAATTAGTTTGCCGATTTGGCTGAGACTGAATATTGTTTGGGCGATAATTCGAATTTTGGCCTGTTAATCTGTAACATTTGTCGGCAGTATGGCCGATTTTTGAGCACAATTGGCAAACTACTGGTGTTTCTTGGATTGGATGAATTCGTTGACCTTCTCGGGAAATATGGTGATGGGCGTCCAATCTTGCTCCCTGTACCTTCCGCAGCGCGTCTTTTTGTTTGAGCTCGGCTTCGGCTCTGATTGCCTTTAGCATAGTATCTTGGATGTTAGTTTGGCGTTCTATTTTATTTTCGATTTCACTGTGGAGTCCACGAAGGAAGCAATCTACTAGTGCCTTATCACAGGAGCTCTTAAACGCGGGATCCATCCGACCACCGTTCTCTGATTTATGTGCTTCTATAATGCGATTACCTAAATCCTTAATTCGGTTCGTGTAAGTGAGTACGCTTTCTCCGGTTTTTTGATAGATCGAATCTAATTCACCTTGCAATTGGTACACCGTTTTTATGGGTGTGTATACCGATTTTAGGAATCCGCATAATGACGCGATATCGTTAAAATCAACTCCCTGCACTACGCGCCTAGCATCTCCTCTGAGTTTATTTCGAATTATTTTAACTAGAACTTGCTCTTGATCGGATGGAAGCATATTTTTCGCTTCTGAGCATCCCTCAATAAAATGTGTTAGCGGGATATTTTGACCGTCAAAAATAGGTACCGCCTCGAGGGCATATTTGATAGATACGTTGGCTGTCGCCATTGCGTTCGCGTTTGAGTTACTAGGGATGGAACTGGATTCAGCGAATGTTAATTGTTTTAGGATAAGCCCAGATTTCTGTCCGGAAACGTTACTTGACTGAAACACTGGAGTCTGACACCCCGTACTCGCGGTATCTCCGATTTTCTCTGTACTAGACCGATTCTCGTTTTTTTCAGGTGTACGTTCTACAGGCATTTTTTAACAACAATTAGGGCGTAAAATCCCACTTCTGACACCATTGTTATGAAATAATAATGGCACGTGTTCGTCCTGCCGTTATTAAATCCGAAGATTGTTTGGGCTAACGAACAAAATGCATATTTCGTTGTGTGACCTCTGTTTTGGGGCAAGGCGTTTCCGCCCTCTCCACCGGGGACCGAGGTCTAGCCTATCGTTGATTCTAAATGCCTTAAGTACACACGATCGATGGAGTATAGAATATACTAGAACTTGAATAACGTTGAAATTGCGTCACTGTCGATTATTTTAAGCGGTGATAGGGAAGCCGTGAGGTTAGGGGGAGTGAGTTTCACGTTGGGTACTAACGTAGGTGAGGATTGTTCGACGGAGCGAGTTTCACGCTGGGCACGAACGTAGGTTAGGATTGTTCGACGGAGCGAGTTTTACGCTGGGCACGAACGTAGGTGAGGATTGTTCGACGGAGCGAGTTTCACGCTGGGCACGAACGTAGGTGAGGATTGTTCGACGGAGCGAGTTTCACGCTGGGCACGAACGTAGGTGAGGATTGTTCGACGGAGCGAGTTTCACGCTGGGCGCGAACGTAGGTTAGGATTGTTCGACGGAGCGAGTTTCACGCTGGGCACGAACGTAGGTGAGGATTGTTCGACGGAGCGAGTTTCACGCTGGGCACGAACGTAGGTGAGGATTGTTCGACGGAGCGAGTTTCACGCTGGGCGCGAACGTAGGTTAGGATTGTTCGACGGAGCGAGTTTCACGCTGGGCACGAACGTAGGTGAGGATTGTTCGACGGAGCGAGTTTCACGCTGGGCACGAACGTAGGTGAGGATTGTTCGACGGAGCGAGTTTCACGCTGGGCGCGAACGTAGGTTAGGATTGTTCGACGGAGCGAGTTTCACGCTGGGCACGAACGTAGGTGAGGATTGTTCGACGGAGCGAGTTTCACGCTGGGCACGAACGTAGGTGAGGATTGTTCGACGGAGCGAGTTTCACGCTGGGCACGAACGTAGGTTAGGATTGTTCGACGGAGCGAGTTTCACGCTGGGCACGAACGTAGGTGAGGATTGTTCGACGGAGCGAGTTTCACGCTGGGCACGAACGTAGGTGAGGATTGTTCGACGGAGCGAGTTTCACGCTGGGCACGAACGTAGGTGAGGATTGTTCGACGGAGCGAGTTTCACGCTGGGCGCGAACGTAGGTTAGGATTGTTCGACGGAGCGAGTTTCACGCTGGGCACGAACGTAGGTGAGGATTGTTCGACGGAGCGAGTTTCACGCTGGGCACGAACGTAGGTGAGGATTGTTCGACGGAGCGAGTTTCACGCTGGGCACGAACGTAGGTTAGGATTGTTCGACGGAGCGAGTTTCACGCTGGGCACGAACGTAGGTGAGGATTGTTCGACGGAGCGAGTTTCACGCTGGGCACGAACGTAGGTGAGGATTGTTCGACGGAGCGAGTTTCACGCTGGGCACGAACGTAGGTGAGGATTGTTCGACGGAGCGAGTTTCACGCTGGGCACGAACGTAGGTGAGGATTGTTCGACGGAGCGAGTTTCACGCTGGGCACGAACGTAGGTGAGGATTGTTCGACGGAGCGAGTTTCACGCTGGGCACGAACGTAGGTGAGGATTGTTCGACGGAGCGAGTTTCACGCTGGGCACGAACGTAGGTGAGGATTGTTCGACGGAGCGAGTTTCACGCTGGGCACGAACGTAGGTGAGGATTGTTCGACGGAGCGAGTTTCACGCTGGGCACGAACGTAGGTTAGGATTGTTCGACGGAGCGAGTTTCACGCTGGGCACGAACGTAGGTGAGGATTGTTCGACGGAGCGAGTTTCACGCTGGGCACGAACGTAGGTGAGGATTGTTCGACGGAGCGAGTTTCACGCTGGGCACGAACGTAGGTGAGGATTGTTCGACGGAGCGAGTTTCACGCTGGGCACGAACGTAGGTGAGGATTGTTCGACGGAGCGAGTTTCACGCTGGGCACGAACGTAGGTGAGGATTGTTCGACGGAGCGAGTTTCACGCTGGGCACGAACGTAGGTGAGGATTGTTCGACGGAGCGAGTTTCACGCTGGGCACGAACGTAGGTGAGGATTGTTCGACGGAGCGAGTTTCACGCTGGGCACGAACGTAGGTGAGGATTGTTCGACGGAGCGAGTTTCACGCTGGGCACGAACGTAGGTGAGGATTGTTCGACGGAGCGAGTTTCACGCTGGGCACGAACGTAGGTGAGGATTGTTCGACGAAGCGAGTTTCACGTTGGGCACGAACGTAGGTTAAGATTGTTCGACGGAGCGAGTTTCACGCTGGGCACGAACGTAGGTGAGGATTGTTCGACGGAGCGAGTTTCACGCTGGGCACGAACGTAGGTGAGGATTGTTCGACGGAGCGAGTTTCACGCTGGGCACGAACGTAGGTGAGGATTGTTCGACGGAGCGAGTTTCACGCTGGGCACGAACGTAGGTGAGGATTGTTCGACGGAGCGAGTTTCACGCTGGGCACGAACGTAGGTGAGGATTGTTCGACGGAGCGAGTTTCACGCTGGGCACGAACGTAGGTGAGGATTGTTCGACGGAGCGAGTTTCACGCTGGGCACGAACGTAGGTTAGGATTGTTCGACGGAGCGAGTTTCACGCTGGGCACGAACGTAGGTGAGGATTGTTCGACGGAGCGAGTTTCACGCTGGGCACGAACGTAGGTGAGGATTGTTCGACGGAGCGAGTTTCACGCTGGGCACGAACGTAGGTGAGGATTGTTCGACGGAGCGAGTTTCACGCTGGGCGCGAACGTAGGTTAGGATTGTTCGACGGAGCGAGTTTCACGCTGGGCACGAACGTAGGTGAGGATTGTTCGACGGAGCGAGTTTCACGCTGGGCACGAACGTAGGTGAGGATTGTTCGACGGAGCGAGTTTCACGCTGGGCACGAACGTAGGTGAGGATTGTTCGACGGAGCGAGTTTCACGTTGGGCACGAACGTAGGTTAGGATTGTTCGACGGAGCGAGTTTCACGCTGGGCACGAACGTAGGTGAGGATTGTTCGACGGAGCGAGTTTCACGCTGGGCACGAACGTAGGTGAGGATTGTTCGACGGAGCGAGTTTCACGCTGGGCACGAACGTAGGTGAGGATTGTTCGACGGAGCGAGTTTCACGCTGGGCACGAACGTAGGTGAGGATTGTTCGACGGAGCGAGTTTCACGCTGGGCACGAACGTAGGTGAGGATTGTTCGACGGAGCGAGTTTCACGCTGGGCACGAACGTAGGTGAGGATTGTTCGACGGAGCGAGTTTCACGCTGGGCACGAACGTAGGTGAGGATTGTTCGACGGAGCGAGTTTCACGCTGGGCACGAACGTAGGTGAGGATTGTTCGACGGAGCGAGTTTCACGCTGGGCACGAACGTAGGTGAGGATTGTTCGACGGAGCGAGTTTCACGTTGGGCACGAACGTAGGTTAGGATTGTTCGACGGAGCGAGTTTCACGCTGGGCACGAACGTAGGTGAGGATTGTTCGACGGAGCGAGTTTCACGCTGGGCACGAACGTAGGTGAGGATTGTTCGACGGAGCGAGTTTCACGCTGGGCACGAACGTAGGTGAGGATTGTTCGACGGAGCGAGTTTCACGCTGGGCACGAACGTAGGTGAGGATTGTTCGACGGAGCGAGTTTCACGCTGGGCACGAACGTAGGTGAGGATTGTTCGACGGAGCGAGTTTCACGCTGGGCACGAACGTAGGTGAGGATTGTTCGACGGAGCGAGTTTCACGCTGGGCACGAACGTAGGTGAGGATTGTTCGACGGAGCGAGTTTCACGCTGGGCACGAACGTAGGTGAGGATTGTTCGACGGAGCGAGTTTCACGCTGGGCACGAACGTAGGTGAGGATTGTTCGACGGAGCGAGTTTCACGCTGGGCACGAACGTAGGTGAGGATTGTTCGACGGAGCGAGTTTCACGTTGGGCACGAACGTAGGTTAGGATTGTTCGACGGAGCGAGTTTCACGCTGGGCACGAACGTAGGTGAGGATTGTTCGACGGAGCGAGTTTCACGCTGGGCACGAACGTAGGTGAGGATTGTTCGACGGAGCGAGTTTCACGCTGGGCACGAACGTAGGTGAGGATTGTTCGACGGAGCGAGTTTCACGCTGGGCACGAACGTAGGTGAGGATTGTTCGACGGAGCGAGTTTCACGCTGGGCACGAACGTAGGTGAGGATTGTTCGACGGAGCGAGTTTCACGCTGGGCACGAACGTAGGCGAGGATTGTTCGACGGAGCGAGTTTCACGCTGGGCACGAACGTAGGTTAGGATTGTTCGACGGAGCGAGTTTCACGCTGGGCACGAACGTAGGTGAGGATTGTTCGACGGAGCGAGTTTCACGCTGGGCACGAACGTAGGTGAGGATTGTTCGACGGAGCGAGTTTCACGCTGGGCACGAACGTAGGTGAGGATTGTTCGACGGAGCGAGTTTCACGCTGGGCGCGAACGTAGGTTAGGATTGTTCGACGGAGCGAGTTTCACGCTGGGCACGAACGTAGGTGAGGATTGTTCGACGGAGCGAGTTTCACGCTGGGCACGAACGTAGGTGAGGATTGTTCGACGGAGCGAGTTTCACGCTGGGCACGAACGTAGGTTAGGATTGTTCGACGGAGCGAGTTTCACGCTGGGCACGAACGTAGGTGAGGATTGTTCGACGGAGCGAGTTTCACGCTGGGCACGAACGTAGGTGAGGATTGTTCGACGGAGCGAGTTTCACGCTGGGCACGAACGTAGGTGAGGATTGTTCGACGGAGCGAGTTTCACGCTTGGCACGAACGTAGGTGAGGATTGTTCGACGGAGCGAGTTTCACGCTGGGCACGAACGTAGGTGAGGATTGTTCGACGGAGCGAGTTTCACGCTGGGCACGAACGTAGGTTAGGATTGTTCGACGGAGCGAGTTTCACGCTGGGCACGAACGTAGGTGAGGATTGTTCGACGGAGCGAGTTTCACGCTGGGCACGAACGTAGGTGAGGATTGTTCGACGGAGCGAGTTTCACGCTGGGCGCGAACGTAGGTTAGGATTGTTCGACGGAGCGAGTTTCACGCTGGGCACGAACGTAGGTGAGGATTGTTCGACGGAGCTAGTTTCACGCTGGGCACGAACGTAGGTGAGGATTGTTCGACGGAGCGAGTTTCACGCTGGGCACGAACGTAGGTTAGGATTGTTCGACGGAGCGAGTTTCACGCTGGGCACGAACGTAGGTGAGGATTGTTCGACGGAGCGAGTTTCACGCTGGGCACGAACGTAGGTGAGGATTGTTCGACGGAGCGAGTTTCACGCTGGGCACGAACGTAGGTGAGGATTGTTCGACGGAGCGAGTTTCACGCTGGGCACGAACGTAGGTGAGGATTGTTCGACGGAGCGAGTTTCACGCTTGGCACGAACGTAGGTGAGGATTGTTCGACGGAGCGAGTTTCACGCTGGGCACGAACGTAGGTGAGGATTGTTCGACGGAGCGAGTTTCACGCTGGGCACGAACGTAGGTGAGGATTGTTCGACGGAGCGAGTTTCACGCTGGGCACGAACGTAGGTTAGGATTGTTCGACGGAGCGAGTTTCACGCTGGGCACGAACGTAGGTGAGGATTGTTCGACGGAGCGAGTTTCACGCTGGGCACGAACGTAGGTGAGGATTGTTCGACGGAGCGAGTTTCACGCTGGGCACGAACGTAGGTGAGGATTGTTCGACGGAGCGAGTTTCACGCTTGGCACGAACGTAGGTGAGGATTGTTCGACGGAGCGAGTTTCACGCTGGGCACGAACGTAGGTGAGGATTGTTCGACGGAGCGAGTTTCACGCTGGGCGCGAACGTAGGTTAGGATTGTTCGACGGAGCGAGTTTCACGCTGGGCACGAACGTAGGTGAGGATTGTTCGACGGAGCGAGTTTCACGCTGGGCACGAACGTAGGTGAGGATTGTTCGACGGAGCGAGTTTCACGCTGGGCACGAACGTAGGTTAGGATTGTTCGACGGAGCGAGTTTCACGCTGGGCACGAACGTAGGTGAGGATTGTTCGACGGAGCGAGTTTCACGCTGGGCACGAACGTAGGTGAGGATTGTTCGACGGAGCGAGTTTCACGCTGGGCACGAACGTAGGTGAGGATTGTTCGACGGAGCGAGTTTCACGCTTGGCACGAACGTAGGTGAGGATTGTTCGACGGAGCGAGTTTCACGCTGGGCACGAACGTAGGTTAGGATTGTTCGACGGAGCGAGTTTCACGCTGGGCACGAACGTAGGTTAGGATTGTTCGACGGAGCGAGTTTCACGCTGGGCACGAACGTAGGTGAGGATTGTTCGACGGAGCGAGTTTCACGCTGTAGGTTATAGGTTCGCTAGACACAATTCAAAAATACTATAGTTTATATTTGAATTAAATGCAGATCGTGTACAAACATGAAATGGTCATCGGTTCGGCGAGAAAAATCTCAGATACGAGTCGAAGTTCAGACTTGCGTGATTCAGTGCTTTAAGAATTGGAATAATATTCGAGTTTGTGATTTCGTTCAAGATTTAGCAGGATTCAGAGGATTCAGAGTTACGTTTTAGAATATTCCGAAGTAAGGACTTGGAATATTCCTGTCGTTCAAGATTTAGCAGGATTCAGAGGTAGTAGGATTCAGAGTTATATTTTGGAATATTCCGAAGTAAGGACTTGGAATATTCCTGTCGTTCAAGATTTAGCAAGATTCAGAGGATATAGAATATTGGCCAACCTTTCGAGAAGTCTCTCTCAAGCGAATGACAAAAATGTTCGGTTTTGGGCGCGTATTTATACCCGAAAAAAGAGGCGTAGCTTGTCCCCTCCACTGAGATTTTCCCAGAGGAACAGTGATGCTCTCTGCAGATTCTGGTATGAAGGCCGAAAATAGTAGAGTGGGGGATGCTCAAGTTAAGGGAAGATATTTTCTGTAAGGTCAGGATTCGTGGAAAGCGAGATGCGATAACATTTTCCTCGCTTCTGACGTCACCAACCGTGGTGCTTGGCAAAAGGGATACGATGCTACGGATTTACTAACAGCTGTGTGTCGGAAGTTGCGGGGACGTAACATTATCCCTACAAGACTTGCTACTACATCCGTACACATAACAGAAAGTTTTGCATCTATTTTTTTAAGGAGGTAATTCCGTACTTGAAAAAAAAGATAATAAAATGTCAAAATCGTTAATTTATTCATTGAATAAATAACTATATAAATAATTATAAGCTTACAACTTCTCAAAAATTTATTTTCTTGACTTGCAAACTGAAATGTTTAATGTACTAGACATCAGCTGTTATGAATTCGACTTGCTTAGGCTAGTTCGTATCAAGTCTTTCAGGTAGCGTGTTTAAGGGGAAGACTTCCCAATGCTAATAAAAAAATTGATTATGCATCAGGGCATCACGAAGAAACAGGTTGAAATATCGAATAATCCCGCCGTTTTTTCCTTCATTTGATAGCGATTATGGTTACACTTTGATGCTTATAGTAGGGGAGTCCAAGCGGGCGATTTCGGTAGTCATTCGAGCGCGTCAGAATAATATATGAGGGGATAACCTTGCACCCTGTTAAGTACCTCCACCAAGTATAAGCGTTATATATGAGGCCGGGCGTGTGGGATAGCCAATCATAATTTTAAAAAATAATCGATAGTCCGAAATACTTGAGCGCGTCAGTAGCGGGTATGGTGTGTTAATTGCATGCTGAAAAGTGAGTATTTCAACAGACTGACATTTTGCGCGGACGCAAAAGTGTGGAAGGGTCATGAAGTTGCCAAAAAAAAAACGTTACTTTGAAATTCTCGATCGCGGTCGCATTTTTTTCATTATGAAGAAAATAATTCAAGGATAGCGGGAATAATATAATCTAACGATTTTCACAAGCCAAAGTAACAAACAATGTCAATAAAGTTTAACGCGTGCAGCCGCAGTGAAGCATGTATTTCCCACTCCGCACCGCTCGTTTTCTTTCACTCTTTCTCTAACTCTCACTGTCTAGTGCCGCAACGTTCCGTTCTGTATAGCACAGAGAGCAGAGGATTTATTCTTGCACTAAATGACAAAAGTTATTTTTCTTTTTAGATAAGTTCAATATGATGTACTGAACATAAATTCACAAAATCCTTACAGATTTATATTTGTATGTAACAAGCCACTTGTCTGCTCTACAGATGTGGAATTTGACAGATATCGAAAACAAAACTTTGATTGTTTAAAGAAAAATGACGAATAATTCCATTTCTGCACTCCGAATTACAGTGACGCCAATTCAATGCTTATATCAACCGGCAATGTGGCCGGCATCGCAACTAGATGCAACGTAATTATACCCGTTTTAATGATTGAATTACTGAACTAACAGCAATGCCCATCATTCAATATAACTCAAATTCAGCTTTTTCATCGTACCGCTTCCTCTACAAGGAGTGTGCTAGACATGTTTTTAATTATTTCTGTCATACACAAACACGTACACATGACCATTATAAATTCATTTCATGCTTCTGTATATGTATTTACTAATTCAACAATTGATTATTAAATTTGGAATATTAGTCTCGCCCCACGAACTATGGTTAAATCGCTTGTATACATCACATGCTAGATGGAATAAACGCGCATCTGTGTCCTGTAATCATTGGGCATTTTATTTCCAGATGTTCTACGTTCTCTTATATGAGACATACTGAATAGCAGTTCCAGATTTCTGAGTAAAAGAGGAATCCGCGACGTTCCAATTGCCTCCGAAAACCATCAACTGTCGCAATTCATGCAGCAAGCGTATAGCGCCTTCTGATAGCTGGGAAATAAAAACTTTTCACAAGAAGCTGTGTCCATATCGTAAGGTATTTACTTACACTATATGTAGGCATTTCTTGCCATTATAAATTATTGAGACTTTTGTTTAATACTATTTAATAACAATTTATACTACAAATGGGTGGAAATTCTATTCATAGCAACATTTGAAACTGCGCTTTCTGTGGAGTGTGCAGCAGAAAATTTGTCTACATCGGATGAGAACCTTAATACTGTTCTGAGATCACAGAAGCCATTGCCAAAGAAACGCCTAGTCAGGGAACCAAAGTTTTTTGTCGAATCTACTAGCGAACGAGGTACTAAAAATGATCACAATTCTCCGTTTTGATGTAATGCGTTGTATTATATTATGTCATCAGCGAACACCGGAATAACTATCGAAAATCTTGTTTGGTAGCTGACAATGTTCCGCTTTTTCGATTCTTACCATCTCATATTTTAGTTACATAAATGGAACAGAATTTACCTAATTGAGGTATGTTTCAGGATCTCGCCCCATCATAACTAGGATAGCTTCATTGCCACCGCATAATTACATTCTACATAAATCACCAGCTTGTAAAACAGATGCTATCAAAGTATCGCAAGTCTTATCACCAGCAACCTCAACAGGTTCGAGTGTCGTATCGCGATAAATTGCACCAGTGCCAGCAAATTATATTCCACGGATGCCTGCGGGTTAACAGGCGGTTACTGCAGGAACTTCCGAATCCGCATCATCATCATTAGCCAGCTGCTCTACAGGTAGACGTAGAGAAGATGAATGAAATAAGAAAAATGAAAAGAGAAAACTATTTCTCAATGGGATTAGATATTATTCAGGTACGTCTGTAATACATGGTATTAAAAGTTTTGAACCAATAAACGTCTTTGATGAAGTGTTTGAGGAGAACTTGAGAGATCAGGATGAGCTCAACAACTGTCTATTAAATGAGCCGAATAAGAACGCTATTGCTCGAAGTTCATCGGCGGGGGATATATTTTCCGATACATTTATAGCGAATAATGAGAACGACGAAACAAAACAAAAAAAATCTCGAGAATATCGCAATCGATATTTAGCGCAATTTTCAAGTAAGTATATACATGTGGGCCATATCAGTACAGGTTCTGTACAGATGAAATGTTCTCGTAACATTACAATAATAAATCTTGAAATGAAGTTCAAGAATCCATCGGAGTGAAAGGGCAGCTACAAAAAGCTCCGAAAAGACGTATGATTGATGATCCGAGCGATACTGACAAAGAAACTATTCGGGATATGTCACGAAATTCACGTTGCTCTGGTGAACCACGAACAAACCATGATGTTCACGATTCAAGTACACACAACTCATGCTGTGGTAATTATGATTGAATTTCCATTCACGCAAAATAAAAAAGATGTTGTTTCCGAAAAATGAAAATTTATACAGACAATTCCTAATTCAATTTCTCTCGGATTTTGCAACCGAATCTCACAAAGAAATCCAACGTGAATTAGAAAACCAGGAAAGGAAGTTGAACCGAATAATTCATCTTTTGGCTGTCTACAAAGGACACCTACTATCAATTGAAAAGAAAGTGGAATCTACAGTAGATTCTACCAAAATTTAAACAAAACTAAAAGATTGGTATTGTCACGCACAAGATGTTTGGGAATGCGAGCGTACGTTTGACAGAGATACAGACAATCCACATTGTTGTGTCGACCCATACAAAAGAAAGCTGTCACATTATCCTGCTTCTCACAGGTCACATCGTCAAAAACTATTATTGAGTTAGGTAACGCGTCATCCGGTTCATGCTCGTTGAACGAAAAATATTCAACATCATCTGTACTTTCGAGTAATTTTTTCAGGATCTTGTACTTTGGTTGATTCAAAGACTTTGAGTAGATATAGATATTTTCAAATCTTAATCCATTCGGGTGTGTTATGAGAGTTAGCAATGCATTAGTTTTCCCGCAATTTGATGGTCCACAGAATACCACTCGTACACTATTCGGCAGCAAATCAGCGTTTCGCTTTTTATTCTCCACACTCTGCTGGACAAATCTATCGAAATTCACTACAGGTAGCTTGACTGAGTGCGTCTTGAACCTCATCTTGAGTTGAACTGACGTTAAACAGTATAAATATCAAGTTTATAAAAACTAATCTTCAGTCGCATCCAGGGTGTTAAAATGATTGTGTACAAAGCAAAAACAACCAGTCGAAAGCGAACTGCGAAACAGAAGCGTCGCTGTGGAAAGGGTGTACTGAACAAAATTATTACCAATCTTCCAGTAGAATTACATTTACCCGAGTATCAATACTGCGGTCCTGGTACGAAATTAGCGAAGAGGTTAGTCCGAGGTGATCCATGTATGAATTCCCTTGACGCGACCTGCAAGGAACATGATATTGCCTACTCGAAAAATCGAGAAAACTTAGAAGCTAGAAGTGCGGCAAATAAAGTCTTGGCGGAAAAATCTTGGCGACGGGTTCTCGCTAAAGACGGTAGTTTACGTGAAAAATCTGCTGCTTGAGCTGTAACGAACGCTATGAAAGTCAAGGTAAAGCTCGGAATGGGCGTCCGAAAACCCAAGATTGCGTTGAGGAAAGTTGTCACCGAAGCCAAGAGGTCTATGGTTCGAGGTAAAACTCCTCTGACTAGCATCAAGTCGGCATTGAGAGGCGCACGAGGAGCTGTGAGAAAGGCTGGTAGTAAACGTAATGTACGCACTCCCAGGATTCTTCCTCTACCGTCGAAAGTTGGCGGATTTTTACCATTCCTCGTACCCTTATTCGCTGAGCTCAGCGCTACCGGTGCGTTGACTGGGGGTGCGCCGGGTATTGCGAAGGCTGTAAGTGATGCTAGCTCTGCCAAGCGACAACTGCGAAAGAGTCAACCTCATAACAAAACTATGGAAGCCATCGCTTTGGGCAGAATGATTTACTTGAACCCTTATGGAAAAGGCTTGGGTCTCCACCTAAAACCATATCCCCATAAAAAGCACCTCTGGTGCAAAAACCTTTCGCCTAGTTATATAAATGTGATAGTCACCCACAAAAAATACATTCTCATGCCAAGAAAACATTATACACTTATTATTTTATACAAAAATTCCTTCCTCGTCAAGAAAAGATTCGAAATCAGATGCTATTGCCTGGTACCGATATCACGTTGTCTTTTTTCGAATTGACAATCGGGTTTTTCATAACATGGTATTGACAGCCTTCCTGTCCTGCCACGTAGTACCATAGATATAACGATAGAGGACTGACACCTCCATTGGTTCGCCCAATTAACATTTTTAAAAAATAATTAAAAAAAAAATAAAAAATGTGGTGGTGGTGGTACTAGGCGGGCCAATATTTCGTATCACTATATTAGGATTATTGACATGGTTCAACCGCCGTAACATTGTACTTATCAAGAAAAGGCCCGCCTACTACCACTACCACCAAATTTTATTTTATTTTTAATTATTTTTTTAAAATGTTATTTGGGTGAACCAATGGAGGCGTCAGTCCTCTATCGTTACATCTATGGTACTACGTGGCAGGACAGGAAGGCTGTCAATACCGTGTTATGAAAAACCCGATTGTCAATTCGAAAAAAGACAACGTGATATCGGTACTAGTCAATAGCATCTGATTTCGAATCTTTTTTTTGACGAGGAAGGAATTTTTGTATAAAATAATAAGTGTATAATGTTTTCTTGGCATGAGAATGTATTTTTTGTGGGTGACTATCACATTTATATAACTAGGCGAAAGGTTTTTGCACCAGAGGTGCTTTTTATGGGGATATCACTACTTTTTGTAGAATTTGATTAATTACGTAAGTACAATGTTTTATTTGTTCATCAGTTATCAGTTACACTGATTATTAATAATTTCCATCGAAATGTAATAGTAATAGATTTATTATACGTGCGTAAATAATCTTGAAAGTTGTTTCCGTTTGTGGCTAAATACATTAATTTGCAATCTGAATGTAATGCACTCTCTGTTAATGTAATGACTGTAATTGTCTCTATTGCCTGGTACAACTTCTCCTTCTCTACACTCTTTCACAGGATTCGCTAATAGATATTCTCGTGACTTAGCTATTTTAGTTGCTTCTGATTTGCATTGAATTGTTTCAAAAATATTATTTATTTGCCGAATAATAATGGACAGATTATCGGAACAATTTTTTCATACGGAAATCCTAACCGCAATCTAACCGTAAAATCGTACTCCGCGCGCTTTGCCTACCTGTCAAAGCAGAAGATAACCAGCGTAAACAAAGAACGGCGGAACGGCAGTGCCGTAAACGCCAAATTCGGGATCGGACCGATCCAACTGACCCGCATAACGAATACTCACGGTATAACTAAAGACTGTAGTAATCATTCAATTCAACCCTGTGTTGCCAAACACTTGTAGTTATCTCATAAAAAAAATATCTTACCGTACCTCCAATGATCTTGTGATGAATTATTCGCACAATTACGACCAAAAATACATTGACACAATAAATCATGCTCCAGATGATTGGTATGATACCTTACTGTAGTTGGTGAAAATAAAGAGCTAACCAAAGCGCCATCTGGCTACGTCCATACTTGGTAGGTCTCTTCTCTCTCCCTAGCGAAAGCCACTCTATACTCTTTATACCCATAGGTTTTTCGCCACAGTGAGTGACGTCACTGACTGACGGAGACGACGAAAATGCAATCTTGTCGAAGACACGTATAAATTACTTGCATCGAAACCTTCGAATAATAATATCTCAGCTCTACGTCCACCGATTTGATCGCAATAGAGCTTAAATTAAAGCTCTCCTCTGCCACATCCTGCAATAAATATTACAATTCCGTATTTATAGCGAGACGGAAGAAATTAACGATCATACATTTCCTTAACGGTCACTCAGTTGCCGTTCGGGTATAGAGACTCTGTCAGAGTCTCGCGCGGCGCGGCGCCTTTTTTTTTTCATATAACTAGGCGCGAGACTCTACCGAGTCTCTTGATTGATAGTTTTGGTAATCTTCGACCTCCGTCGGATCTCGTCAGATATCTTGGTGTTGGCAGTTTCAAATATAACCACGAAAGATATCAAGACTATCATACGGTCGACTGCGGTCACTTATGTCTCAAGTTTCTCTGTGACCAGTTGAATCTATATAACGATAGCATATAGTTCCACGAACTCAGTTTGAAATTCGCAGCCATGGATGATTCATTGACGCTAAATAAATCGGGGAATTCTTCCATCCTCGAGACGCAATACTTTCCACCGATTGAGCTTTCCCGTCATGAAAATTATACTCTAGGTTTTATTGAATTGTTAACGTTCAATTCGATTTCCAATATCGATGTTGATCACAATAAACTTTATGCGGGTGGAGAAGTGGTGAGCATACCTTCTGGTAGCTATGAAAGAGAGAATATTGAAAGCTATGTACAGAGTGTGCTGATGAAGAAAGGCATCACGATCAACATTAAACCTAACAATAATACTCTGCGGAGCGAAATCGAATGTAATCATCCTATAGATTTCAAACAGAGCGATTCTATAGGCGGACTATTAGGCTCCACTCCGCGCATTTTTCAAGCTAACATAATTCACGAATCTGACCTACCGGCAACTATCTTCAAAGTAAATGCGCTACGAGTCGAGTGTAATATTACAACAGGTGCCTACGCCAATGAGCGCAAAGTTCATACAATTCATGAATTTTTCCCAATCGTCCCGTCAGGATATAAGATTGTTGAAGTACCATCGTATGTCATTTACCTTCCAGTCACCGCGAGGATCATAGATCATACTCAACTGCGTATCGTTGATCAAGATGGTAATTTAGTCAATTTTCGTGGGGAGACCATAACGATAAGGTTACATATCAAAGCTCAGGAATGGAAATCGTTTATAATAGGAGGGTTGGAGGTAGTTATAATAGTGCATTGCAATACCGCGATCAAGTCGGTCGTCGGCCGATGCTCAACGAGCGAACACGTCAAAACGCGCTCCTACTGACAAGCTAGGGTCTCAAGGTCAAAGCTTTTCGGAAAGGAATTATCGCAAAGTAGAACGTAGATTTTGCTGCATTTGCTTCATTTGCTGTATAACATGGAGGGGGGAATATTAAATATTCAGACACCCGTTATCTTTAACGAATCCATCGCACATTATAATATTTATTCTCACAAGCCATACGCGTCATCGGCGTTGAGCAACTGCGATGAGATTCGAATTACAGTGCAGCATCAAGACTTGTGTTTACTACCAAGCAAGAGCTCGCTACATGTGTACGGTCCGCTAACGAAGGTGGACGGAACTGCGGCGGTCTCGACTCTCGTCAACAACGCTGTTGGCCACTTGTTCGAGGAAGTGCGATATGAATTATAGGCCGTAGAAATTGATAGCAGTAAGAACGTCGGCCTCACAAGTCTTATGAAAGGTTACGCTTCTTTCAGTTCGGGGAAAAATCAGCTTCTCGAGAACGTTGTGTGGCTTGTTGCTGCTATAAGTCGAAAATTGACAGATGCTGAAGGTTATTTCGATGTATGTATACCGCTGAATTTGATATTGGCTTTTGAAGAAGACTATCGTAAAATCATCGTCAACACGAAGCATGAGTTAATCTTGATACGTTCAAAAAGCGATATAAACGCGATTTTGCAGACTGCAGATGAACAATTTGAAATCCAGATCGCTGAAGTCGCATGGGTCGTGCCATCCGTGCAACTTTTGGATCTGCGAAAAGTGCAACTTTTGAGTTTCATTCGGACAGATGCATCAATTTTCATGTGTTTTTGCACCTAGAAATTCTATAAATATTCCCTACCCCCTTCACCTCTAAGCACGTTTGGACTGTCAAGACGTCAATTCAGTTGGAGAAGACTCGATGCGTTATGCTCGGTTTCCAACCTGGTCGGAAGAACAACGTGACTAAAAATGCTAGCCATTTCGATAATTGTAATATCACCGATGTTGAACAGTTCTGAAACTCGCAATGCTATCCATGTGGACATCTGAACCTAGATATAAGTTACGATCAGTATGCTTCACTGTACGATATGTATGCAAACTTTCAAGACTCCTATTATGGCAAGGATCCCGAACCATCGTTTAAGAAGAATGAATTTCTACAGTTTGCACCCTTGTTCATCATTGATTTTTCGAAGCAGACCGAGTCGCTCAAGTTTGGACCGGTAGATATTCGTTTCGAGTTTGAAGCGACAGATAATTTTCCTGCCGATACGTCGGCATACCGTTTGATCTTGCATGATCGTATAGTTGAATATAACCCTATAAGTGGTGAGGTAAAAAATTTTTTATAAAAACGCATCATCCACGAGTATGAAAATCAGTCTCATTCACAATGGAGTTCATAGTTGATCTACAAGGTTTCAAAGTTCCGCGCATTGGTTTCAGAGTAAAGGAGCTTGCCTTCATTCTTATTGATGACGAAGAAGAGTATGTGTCAACCTTCTCATTTCAACCGGCATTCGACTGAGGTCGGTCGCCGGTTTGGCAGAATAGTGAGAATTTGTGGTTGGAGCGAAATTTTCACGGTTTATCGTGGAACTCTGGCGATGTACCCTATAACGATATCAAAATGATTCTCACAAGTATTTCACATCACGGCGCCAAGATCTATGTGAAGGGACTTCAGAAGAAGGGTTGGCTGCAGTATGAATTATCCGGAAATACTTATTGCGAGATAATCGATCTGACGGATCTGGGGTGCCCGTCGTTAAAGAAATTGAGAAAAACAGCGGGAACTACCTGCTGTACGCATCATCATCTATGGAATGCCCACTGTGCTGCTCAAAATGTGAAACTGCTACAAAATTGGCTATTGAAACATCGTTCTACAAACCTTGATATCGATGAGCTTGGTGTATCAATGCCATAATTCTGAGAACGAGAGTATAAAATAAATGGTAATTGTATGAGATCATTAATGTGAGGTGAGACTTCATAGCATTGTCAGCTTTATTCTCGCTCATTGCGGTGGATATCATTCAATGGCTGCAGAGTGGAATCATAGAAAGTTCGAGCAGAAAGTCAACAGGCAGGAGAAAAATCGTACCGGTGGGTGGCAATTTGATGTACCGTATTCAAAGTTGGTAGACGAACAAGCATCAAAAAAAGAGAAATCGAGCGGATGGAAATGAAATCCAGTATATTCCAAATCTGATAAGAAATCGAGTGGATGGAAATGGAAGCCGGTAAATTCCAAATCGGAGGATAAACAACCTCTCCTGCACAACCAGGAGCATGGAGGGTCGTGATGGTTATGATAGAGCGTGTAATAGATATTGTGGCAAAGATAGAACCCTCCAGAAGCAGCGGTTCGCATCTTCACAAAAATGTTAGTGAATCTATCAGTTGTTATTTATCGGCGATGATTTCAAGAACTCTCCTAACTCGGCGAAAAAATTCCGAAAATCGCAAGCACGGTCATTGTCACACGTCGGTTGAAACGTTTGGAAAGACCTTGAGTATTTCTGATCTCATAATATTCCGTGAGAATACTATGAAACGTGACATACATAAGAGACCGACAGGTTCGAACTTGCAAGAAGACCACGATGACGTCATCATCCCATGATCGTTGTCATCCGCCTTCATCGTTTGACTCCGCCACAACTTGGGTAACGTGAGAAAAGAAGGGGGACTCTTATTATGTCAGTAATGAATCTTGCATGAAATAATTATTGATAATAAGCGAATGATCGATAAATCGTCACCATGTGTCGGTAAGGTAGAGCGTGTGAATATTAAATTGAGGGTGGCTGGTAGCAACTTAGAGGTATGTGACGGTAAATTGAGTGTGTGTGGTAGCAACATTGAGGGTGTGTGATGTCAATTTAAAAGCGTGTGACATCATCAATGTCGATAACAGCGCCATCTAGGTCGGTAACAGTGCCATCTGTCGGGCGATTGACGCCATTACATCGGTAACAGCGCCATCTACCCATCGAACTTTGCGAACCGGTATTGGAGTGGGGGGTCGGTAAATGTCGGTGCAGTATCTGCATGTAGAAACTCCCTTGTTTATCTACTCATGCATAGTACCAAGACGTCATAATAATAGAAAACTGTACGTTTTGGTTCTCGTTTTTCATGATAGGTTGCAGAGTTTTCGGTAATCACTTTTGATTACCTATTATTCTTTGAGGTTGAAGTTCTAGTTTTAAGCTTTTTCAAAGACCAAGAAAAAAGTATGTAAGTTTTTCCGTATGGATCAGCAAAAAATCGTAAATCTGCCGTCAGACAATGGGATGGTGATGTTTTCGAAACAATTCAGTGATTGTTTTTGAGACTTCGGGTAAGTGCTTTCCATTGTATGTATTTTTTTCTACTCATAAAAATACCAAACTTTTACGGAAAAAAGTACCCGCATTTTGCTCATATAGTTCGACTGTTAGATCGTCGAGCGCGTCGCTACCACCTATGTACGTTTACCTGTTCGAGACGACTCCGCGCGAAAATTGTATACCGTCATGATTACCACTCCGATCTATGTACAATTTTCAGAGAATATTTTCGAATTGTTAAGTTCATCGAAAATGAGAAGAAAAACCGATTTATCATAAATTGTAACCAGTCCCAGCACCTCAAACTGCTGTCACGCTAGTACGATTGTATTGAGGCTATTTTGATAATATTCATTATTGAGTCATACTTTACATTAATGCTTTGATTGCGATGGAAATATTAAATGGTCAAATAGCATCTTCTCATAATCTCGAATACTGCCTTAGCTGTTTTTTCGAATAACAAATATGTCTGAAAAAATTCATCTGGACAATGCTGTTATCCTTGGAAAAATTTAAATGAAGAATGACACCTTGGTAAAGATTCACGATGTTTATCGCGTACAGTTAAACGTGGGTTTTCTCATCTGCGAAGAAATGCTGAAATATGTTCCAATTGTCGAAAAAAATGTTAAACTGATTCTTTTTCAGCTAACTTAAGTATAAGTGACGATAACACCGACAAAAGTATGGGAGAAAATAAAATCGATCATGAGTGTCGAGATGTGACTGTGAGCGCTAGTAAAACTGATGAAAAGGCAGTCAGAGAAATTGAATTGGAGGAAATCCTAACAGAATTCAAAGGAATATGGAACAGCTTAAAAAGAAATGATTCTTTAATATTAGGAATTTATACAATAGCTTCATGAAAAATTTAGCTGATACTACTGCTAACACACCAAACATTTTGCCGACGGATATCGTTGCGACAGTTAAAAGGATTGCATGTGTGGAGAAGCTGATGGACTAAAAAATAATGTAGATTTCGTTAATACATTATTTTACAGGTTACAAATTCTAAAGCCGCTTTTTTGCTAACTGAAGAGCAGACTAATTTTACTACTGATAAGAAAAATAATCTCACAATACGAGAAGTGTTGGTGATTTTTGACGTTTCTAAGATCTACGCATTTACAGCACAGGACGCAGCATCAGCAATCTATTTTAACAATGACTAATGTATTGTCTTTCCTATGATTAATTATTACAACACAAACTCAGACATTACTCATAAAAGTTGTGTACTTTTACCTGACAACTTGAACCATTATAGTGTTATGGTTTATACTATTCGAAACTTGCTGATTCCGAGATTCGTGACAATATTCCCAAATCGGAAAGAATTATTCACGTGCCCGATGGTGGGTAACAACCTTTCGAAAACCGTTATCAAATAGCTAATCTTTCGTGCTATAGGTACAGATGACCCCCAAATAGAAGCAGCGTGGCACAACCTGATTACTGATTATGAAAAGGGTCATTACGACGGTATTGATGCAACTTTAAAGAGGTGAGCATACAGAGCAAGTCTACAAGTAAAACCACAAGATGCTATTGACACATGATGCCCTTTTGAAGTGGACATTGAATCGTTCTATGAATTTGAAATCCTTTCATTTCAACAAAGCTGAACATAACAATATGTAAAGGAGACTCGATAATAGATTTGATTTGGCAAAAGCTTGACCAGAAATTGTAACAAGCCATTCTTTTCAGTTTGTGGCTCTAAAAGAGCTTTTGATAAAGATGCATTCAAATGATATTACAGGCGTGAACATTATTATGTGAGTTTCACCAAATGTTACACCGTAAATGGATTTACCCGCATCGAGCACCGCAAAAAATGAGAGACAAGGGGACTCACTCTAATCAAACACTCCAAACGAAACAGAGACGCATTGTGTTCACGTCATTGATTCTGGGTAGTCATAAATGTGGGTTACGGTCAGGTTGAGTGATGAAAAATCAAGAACGAGCTTTTTGTGGAGTGTAACTTTAACAAATAGTTCTCGCTCCTCGCCCCGTAAAATTTCGAAACTCTATATCCCTTCTAGCAAGCACTGCAGCGTGGTGATCACTGACGTCGAGGTGTAAGAAACCGCTTATCGCATGGAATTTTCCGTAAACGAAGCAATAGGAGAACATCCTCCTTTAGACTAAGCACACATCTCACCATGCGCCTTCCGCCCATGGTGAAAATCTTGCGATGCGCATCGCTGCTATGTCCAGAATAATCTTGGTGGAAGGGATGTATTTATCGCTTTTTCGGGATATAAATATGAGGCAAAAGTCACGCTAAGTTGTCATTCATTTGAGAGACTTCTCGAAAAGTTGACCAATTCTATATCCTCTAAGTCCTACTAAATCTCGAACGACAAGAATATTCTAAGTTTTTACTTTGAATTATTCTACAAACTCCAATTACAAATCACGAACTCGAATATTATAATAAAACTTGAGACTGTGAATCACGCCGACCTGCGCCCCGACTCGTATCTAAGCTTTTTCTCGTCAAAATAACTGCTATTTCATTTTTGTACGCAACTCGTATTTAACCAAAATACAAACTACATTGTTCTCAATTTGAATTATACTTAGCAAACCTACAACCACTGCCAAAGCATCCTAAATTAATCCTGACCTACGTTCGTGCCAGCGTATAACTCGCTCCGCCGGACTGTGCCGCATACTCAACAAGAGTATTACCCGATCACCTTAATCCTCACCTACGTTCGCGCCAGCGTATAACAAACACCGCCGGACTGTGCCGCATGCTCAACGAGAGTATTACAAAATTTTTATACAATGATTTCACTAAATCGTTCAATTTCTCGTATATTCTATATTTGAACTAGTGGTATGTACTCAGGGCATTGAAACTAACGGTAGGCCAGACCTCTGTCCCCGGTGGAGAGGGCGGAAACGTCTTGCATCAAAACAGAGGTCATATCAAAAGTGTTACCTACGTGCCGTTCGTCAGCTTGACAATCTTGGGATTAATAAACGCTGTACGAACATGCGGACAAAACAGGAGTTTTTTCATGAATTGAGCATGCGAAAGATGCGACAAACTGATTGTCGGAATCTATTTCTGAAGTTCGATATAGTACGTAGCATTTTCTGCAGTAAGTAGTGTTGGATTTATGTTCAGCAATCCGAAGTATGAGGAAAAATGCTCTTTACGTTCTCTTATGGTTACTGGGGTGAACGTATGCTTTTTAAAACTATTGAAACAGTGTCAGACAATGCATTTGCCACCGCCATCTTGGTCCGACATCTTCCTTTTTCAAC
The DNA here is from genome assembly GCA_963969455.1 of Arge pagana. Classification (NCBI taxonomy): domain Eukaryota; kingdom Metazoa; phylum Arthropoda; class Insecta; order Hymenoptera; family Argidae; genus Arge; species Arge pagana. The sequence continues at coordinate 161,587 of CAXAKQ010000161.1, forward strand.
AAAGGCCAAACGCCATTTGAAACTAGATGTAATAAGCTTCCATTTGCGCCCAAATTTACCCCAAAACACGTAAACCATTTTCGGACTAGGAGGGGTCTTCCGCTTGTAGTGTTCGTTGTACAGGGTGTCCGGTAAGTCGCCGACCACTTTGTAATGTCAGATAGGAAATCAAATTCTGAATCGAAAAGTCCTCTGCCATTTTTCGATCTGGCTCATAGATAATTTACTATAAATTGAAATAAGTAACGCCCTGGTGCGCGGTAAGAGTGATAGAAGTACGCTGCGGCGAGAGCGAGAGGCAAATCATAGAGCCGCGAATCCGCTCTCTCGCCCGCTGTCCATTTCCGAATTTAATTTCCTATCTGACATTGCAAGGTCGTCGGTGACTTACGAAACACCCTGTATATTTTCCCATGGGGGGAACGGTGGCGAATTTTGAAATTCATCAAGAGTTTTCAACGTTCGTTTATGGATACAAGTCAAACTGGATCAAGTGTTGTCAACTTCTCGTCACTTTTCTCGTCGCATCGTCGACACGTTAGTATCGAGGTATGAATTCCTAATGCCATTGCAAATGCGACTATTTATCGCTACATCTCTCGATATATTTATTGATGATTACTCGACATTGAGAGAAACGTATGCGCGTGTACGTATCTTCATCCAAGTTTCTCTATTGCTTCGGATTTCAAAACTCATCTTTCGTAACACCGAGCTGCGGTTTGTCAATCACGCTACACATTTGCATTTCATTAGCAGTTTGACATTAGGCAATTGAGCAATTATGTGTCGGAGCCTCCATAATACATTCGCAACCGACGTTACGATTATGCAGCCTGTCCGTAATGCGATGTGGCACACAAACGTACACATTACGCGCTAAGCTACGCAGACAGCCGATATAATATTTTTTCAAGGCTATCAGATGGAATTTGATGTTCTCGCGGTTTTCCTCTCCAAAGTATTGTTATCCCACTTAGAATCGGGTCAAATTTTATATCCGAATTAGAAAATCACAAAAATTGTATCGTGACCTCTGCGGTCAATTCCTCGCGGCACATTTTTGTCTACAAAGTTTGCTGTACGAAATCTTTTTATAAAATAAATTGTGAAGCACAACAAGAATGTACTACTTTTTGTCGCATCTCGGTATGAAAATTGCGTGCTTCCGGGGCAAAACTCGTTGTATGAAAAGGTCTTGCGGGTCGTCACAGAAGCGCACTTGTTCAAGCGTTTTTATTCGCCACTGACTACGTACACATTCTTCGGTAAATACCGCATATTGATAAGCTGTGTATTGATAAATGTAACCAGCTATCTATCTATGTTCTTTTTTATTGTCCCCAACTTGCCGGCTTAACAAGCCTTTTTTCAATTCTTTTACTTTTCAACTGATCACATCTAAATTGTCGATGTCAGCAATATTTTCAGGGATCGTTCTGATAAGAAGACCGGGCATAGATAACGAACGATGAGACGTAATAGGTATTGGTACTACGGATTTCCTGATTCTGACCCTTCCACTGAAGCGAGGTGGAAAGAATTTCCTAATAACGAGGAGGATAATTTCATAAGTCGTTGATAAGGCACACTCGTCGCCTATTGGGTCAAGGACAATGGAAGACGATAAAAATCCCGGAACATGCGGGAGCTGTGACGATGAAGATATAATACTGGTTTGCAAACGTTTACCGTGCATTACACCATAACCACGGAATGGTAGAAGAACAGCTAAGAACTAGGGCACTCGAAATGAAAACGAGCTCTCATCTCCATCTTCATCTGTCTATATCTGTTGTTAAATAATACCCACCTACCGGAATCTTTTCGAAATTGTCTCGTCCCGATTCGTCGGCGTTTCATCGCTACCTTTTGTAAGAATTTTTTCAGAATCGACATTTTGGGAAAGTGGTTCACCACACTTTGCATAAACATGATCGGCAAACAATGACGGCGCGCCGACAGCTTATCAGTTTTCTTCGCGGATAGTCACGGCTCGCACTTATTTTTTCTTTATAATTTGTTTCAACTGACACAAGGAACGATACGATCGTTACACCGAGTGTTTTCCCCTGCTTAAATTATTTTTACGTCGACTTGTTCCGGAGGTCTAGTGCCGACTGTATTATCATATCACGTAACGCGCACAACAACGACCTCTAATCGCTGACAACGCGCTGATAGTTCTCAGCTACGAGGAGTTCTAAGGTCGAATAGGAACGATTATTGACAATGCGATGCTACTAGCTGACCAAGAGTCTCCAAGTTGGATGTCGGCCAGCAGTATTACGCTAGTTCCCGATTTAGACACGTGATGGCTTGCCAATTTGAAAAATCATGGTCATCGTATTTACACTCATTTCACACCATTCTAGATTTCCCAATGATAACATCTCCGGTTGCTGCTAAACTCCGTGTGAATGGAAATATATTAAACGCATATTTATTTGCCGATTATCGAGAAACCGTCCCGAATTCCTGGTAATTTCTCAGAGGCAAATAAGCCCCAGAGGAAAATTCCGTCGAGAGGGCGTATCAAAACCATGAACAACGATAGAACCCGAGAGACCGAAATGAAGCTTTTTGGATTACCCCCGAAGATCATATCTTGTAATGGCGGACAATTGATACAATCGGAAGTGATGTAACCTTTTTCCGTCAGCTTATGCCAATAAAAGATGTAACAAGATGTATTTTCATGAGACGTACAACCACCGAAATTTTCATATCACTGTGTTTGATCTGACGTCGTTCCACCCTCGTGCGCAAATGTCGACACGAGGGGAAAATCAGTTTCTCGCAGTAATGTCGAAATGTACCATTCATATCATCTTTCGTTTCAGTTTTTATACATTTTAAAAATTATCACCATATACATGTGACTTGCCGGAACAAAAGACAGTGTAGCTAACTTGCTGTTCTGTATCGCGACGATTTCACTGTAGCAAGCCAAAGAAATGACTTTCACAGATGAGTCGTGTTGAAAAAAATATTCAAATAATTTTCGTCGAGTATTGTCCAGTCAACAAATTTCGTCCCTGTTATGAATGATTGGACAACAGAGAACAAGATAGAATAAGATTTATTGCACGACACGTGGCTTAAGCAAAATCACAGAGCAAGCAGAGTGCGTCCATCTTGAAAACGGAAGTCGCACGAGCAGAGCGCGAGGGTAGTACCACCGCGCGTTGCGCTAAGAAACACGGGGCGTCCGAGAGATGTCTCTCTCATGCATTTGCATGTGCAACTTCTTGTTTCTCAACAGTCCCCTTCTGTTTCTTTTCTTTCCCCCAAATAACGGCATTTAGTTTTCATATCCCGAATCGAATGCTAGTTTTACCTCGGTCGCCTATTGCAAAAAAATGGCAGTGACACAACGATCTTACGTCAAGATATAAAAAAACGTAAAAAACTGTTCCGCTATTCTATATACGCTGTAACGAAAAATCGCTACAAGCCTCCCTCATCGTCGGCCTCGGCTCCGCCACCCGCTCGCGACACCCCTACGCTGTCCGTAGCCGTGTAGAATAAGCTCCGCCCCCCGCCCCGACCCTTCCCGTTTGACCGCCTGTATAGGGAAGCTCAAGTCCGTCGACCCCGTCACCCGTCACCAGCCACTGCCGCCCGTCGCCCGCCGTTGGAACACCACAGATTGGACCAAGCACGGTCGGGGGAGCACGGTCTGAAGCTCGGGAGTCGGTCAAGCGCGGGCGAGAGGGGAAGGCAAGCCACACGCCCTGCCGCATCAACCGATGCCCACACGCCAACCCGTAAACTAACCCGCCAATCCTGCAAGCCGGCGTGACACAAGCCCGCCACGCCACCGCAGCGAGTATGCCCGAAGCTCGTTGCCGCGGACAGGCCAAAAACCACGCAGCCATCGCCACTTAACGACCACCGGCCAAACCTCGCCCGCTTCCGATCCGATGCCGACGCCGACGCACCAATCCTCCAGTTCGAACAACGAGAATCCCCGATGACCACCCGCGAGCCTCGAAGAAGACGACGTCACGGCGGATCGTCAGCTTCGAGCCGACTGTACTATTGCTGAGACGTGTGAGAGTTTATTGAAGGAGTGAAAGGGAACCATATTGTGTAGAATAAGAGTGATAGAGTGCGAGTGCGCTGCGCCGTTCCGATAAGGATTAGCTGTTGCATTGTTTGAGAGCGAGTTTCCCTACCATCAAGAGACTCGGTAGAGTCTCGCGCCTAGTTATATAAGAATAGAAAAAAAAAAATTTCGCACTCGCCGCGCGAGACTCTGACAGAGTGTTATATACCCGAACGGCAACTGAGTGACCGTTGAGGAAATTTATGATCATTAATTTCTTCCGTCTCGCTATAAATACGGAATTATAATATTTATTGCAGGATGTGGCAAAGGAGAGCTTTAATTTAAGCCCTATTGCGATCAAATCGGTGGACGTAGAGCTGAGATATTATTATTCGAAGGTTTCGATGCAAGTAATTTATACGTGTCTTCGACGAGATTGCATTTTCGTCGTCTCCGTCAGTCAGTGACGTCACTCACTGTGACACGAAACCTATGGGTATAAAGAGTATAGAGTGGCTTTCGCTAGATAGAGAGTAGAGACCTACCAAGTATGGACGTAGCCAGATGGCGCTTTGGTTAGCTCTTTATTTTTACCAACTACAGTACGGTATCATACCAATCATCTGGGGTATGATTTATTGTGTCAATGTATTTTTGGTCGTAATTGTGCGTATAATTCAGAACAAGATCATTTGAGGTACGGTAAGATTTTTTTTTATGAGATAACTGTAAGTGTTTGACAACACAGGGTTGAACTGAATGATTACTACAGTCTTTAGTTATACCGTGAGTATTCGTTATGCGGGTCAGTTGGATCGGTCCGATCCCGAATTTGGCGTTTACGGCATTGCCGTTCCGCCGTTCTTTGTTCAGGCTGGTTGTCTTCTGCTCTGACAGGTAGGCAAAGCGCGCGGAGTACGATTTTATGGTTAGATTGCGGTTAGGATTTTCTGTATGAAAAAATTGTTCCGATAATCTGTCCATTATTATTCGGCAAATAAATAATATTTTTGAAACGATTCAATGCAAATCAGAAGCAACTAAAGTAGTTAAGTCACGAGAATATCTATTAGCGAATCCTGTGACAGAGTGTAGAGAAGGAGAAGTTGTACCAGGCGATAGAGACAATTACAGTCATTACAATAACAGAGAGTGCATTACATTCAGATTGCAAATTAATGTATTTAGCCACAAACGGAAACAACTTTCAAGATTATTTACGCACGTATAATAAATTTATTACTATTACGTTTCGATGGAAATTATTAATAATCAGTGTAACTGATAACTGATGAACAAATAAAAAATTGTACTTACGTAATCAATCAAATTCTACAAAAAGTAGTGATATCCCCATAAAAAGCACCTCTGGTGCAAAAACCTTTCGCCTAGTTATATAAATGTGATAGTCACCCACAAAAAATACATTCTTATGCCAAGAAAACATTATACACTTATTATTTTATACAAAAATTTCTTCTTCGTAAAAAAAAAGATTCGAAATCAGATGCTATTGCCTAGTACCGATATCACGTTGTCTTTTTTCGAATTGACAATTGGGCTTTTCATAACTCGGTATTGACAGCCTTCCTGTCCTGCCACGTAGTACCATAGATATAACGATAGAGGACTGACGCCTCCATTGGTTCACTCAAATAACATTTTTTTTAAATATTCAAAAAAAAAAAAAAAATTGGTGGTAGTAGTACTAGGCGGGCCTTTTCTAGATAAGTACAATGTTACGGCGGTTGAACCATGTCAATAATCCTAATATAGTGATACAAAATACTGGCCCGCCTAGTACTGGCCACCACCAAATTTTTTATTTTTTTTAAATTATTTTTTTAAAATGTTATTTGGGTGAACCAATGGAGGCGTCAGTCCTCTATCGTTATATCAATGGTACTACGTGGCAGGACAAGAAGGCTGTCAATACTGTGTTACGAAAAGCCCAATTGTCAATTCGAAAAAAGACAACGTGATATCGGTACTAGGCAATAGCATCTGATTTCGAATCTTTTTTTTTACGAGGAAGGAATTTTCGTATAAAATAATAAGTGTATAATGTTTTCTTGACATAAGAATGTATTGTTTGTGGGTGACTATCACATTTATATAACTAGGCGAAAGGTTTTTGCACCAGAGGTGCTTTTTATGGGGATCATTTTCACCCGCCTCAATTGTTGTTTGCTCCGTAATTCTCGCTCGAAAGCGTACTTTTTCCGCCAGTCCTTCCGATGGCGGCCATATTGCCCATTGGTGTCCCGTGGTGTGGCGAGTGGTGATCGCGTAATTCTAACAAGGGAAGAGCATGGGTTGGGAAATGAAGTTTGGGGTGGGGCTTCGCGTGGTTGCAGTACTACCCCATAGTGTTAAAATGCCAGAGCGATAAAACCCAATAGCCAGCCGTTTACGAGAAGAAATTTTTGAAAATTTTGTTCCCGTTATATACCCAAAAGTATTGAAATTTGACCATGTCGCACGGTGATCGAGGCGGTAGCGAGATAGCATAGTATTCCGAAGGTTCCGTGTTCAAACCCTCTGTTGTTAATTATTTTTTAGTTTTTTTCTCAAATTATTGTTCATTTAACTCACCAATAAGTTAATTTACTACAATAATAATTATGCAAGACATATTTTCAAAAAAATTATGGCTTCGTACTTTCAACGTATCTCTTTGGTTTTTTTTTCATTCAAAAATAACTATAGAACCAAGTTCAAATTGAAAACATGTTTTATTTCAGCGTTTTGAAATTTTCCGTCCGAATTATTTCATTCAAATATTTGTTCGTTTCATATCTTAAAACTATTTCGTTTCTATAATAGATATTATTTTTAAAAATTGTTGTTCCGAGACTTACGGCATCTACCTGATAAGTTCAGGTATACGACCGGTATACGACCGTCTTTTGTGTCATGAGACCGTTAAGTATAAGCGAGGGTTCCCCAAAAGAGGCATTTCAAAAACGGGGAGAGTGGACTAGCAGTTGGAATTTCACCCTTAGCCCGAGTAGACGTGTTTCGAAGTTTTTCTTTCGCTAACATTCTGCGGTTAGTATCTGGAATTATTACGTGAAGAAAGGTGTAAAAAAACTAATGTCCGGAGGTGAAGAAATCGCGAGTTTTTCGGGACTTGCAGAGGATATGCTGATGAAAGATGCAGTCACCTATTTCAATGCACTGCTTGTTGAAAACGATTTAATAACGGCAGAAGGTTCGCCGTCAATTCCTTACGAAGCTATGCTGATTGCACAAAAGCTTTACGACAATGTGATAGATTTGGTGAGTGAAAACACGATCGTGGTTGATGAAGAGTTACTTTACGAGAATGAAGCGTCTGACAATGAAGAAGTAGAATGCGAAGAGACTAAAAAAGACGTTTTATCCGACGTGTATGAACCCCTATAGAAAATATCCAATGAGGCCGATTATATTCTGTTAGAATACAAAATAAAATGCGTCAACCTCGCGAAAGCATATCCTCAGTGAAGTCTAAAAACGCTGCATAGAAATGGATGTCATCGGTTGAAAAAAAAGGAATATTTATCTCGATGGGAAGAAGAAATTAAAAAAGGTGGATCTGTATTTGACAAATATTCAGCGATAGATTCGTGGACTTATGATGGTTTTGTTGAAGCTAGGCAAAATTATCAACAAATTACCACTCGAAATGTCCAACAATGGGCTTCAGCGGCCGCACAATGTGAAAACCTTGAATTTAAAGCGTCTCATCGATGGGTGGTCAAATTCAACAACACACAGAATTCGTCAACGGAAAGTAACAAGATTCGTATCACGAAAAGAAACGGTGACATTGGAAGAAACCTTGGTTGCAGCAGACACTTTTCGTATACAAATCCGAGATTTGATACCCAATTTTGACGAGGAATATATTATCAACATTGCCCAAACAGGTATGTGAGAAAAATTGCAATCAAATTGTTTAAATGGTCTTTCAAACAACGAATATCCATTCGCATAATTCTCTTATATGATCATGTAATTGTAAAATCGTCTCGTTGATTAAATATCGTGCTTTTTCATGTGTTTCCAGGATGTCAGTACCAATCTACTTTCAACCGAACTCTCACCCAAAAAGGAAGTCAGGCCATATTTGCGAAGAGACTAGACATGAATAAAGTTAGGCATTCATATACAGCACAATATGCTATTACTCTTTCTGGACGAGACCTGCCGAATGTATTCGTATGCCTATCAGAAGCAACAGGTAAATTCGGACTCAGAGTCCAGAAGACGATCGATGATTACGCCGAAAAATATAAAAACGTCATTATGTGGAGAAAAATAAGTTTCTCCTCATCATCGACTCTTCGGGAGGGCAAACAAAGCCAGAACTGTACGACGAGGTTTTTCAAGACGACAGCAAAATTACTACTTGTACTATCAAAGTCATACCACCGAAGTGTACACCCTGTGATATATATTTTTACAAACAGGTTAAGAATTTCATTAAGCGCCTGCAAAATTGCGCTACTTTAATTGAAGAGGAACGAGAGATTAATTCCCGAGAAGATTGTATTAAAATTCAACCGATCGTTCACCATCAGTTATCATCTCGCATTTTTCACGATATAATCCAATACGAATGGTTCGCATCAAAACTAACCGGAGAAAGAAAGATTGTTAGAAATGTTGAAGAGGTTTACTTTTCAATAGATATCCTCAAAACTCCCTGCTCTTGTAAAAAATCCTCATTTGTTAAATACGCAAATTGTTCAAATATCTTTTGTTTCGAATGTTTCTACGACAAATATCAATCTGGCTCTTGTTAAAAATCGAAATCTAGCAAATCAACATACCTTTATTCACATTCTTCACAAATTGATTATTATTCTCTTATGCACGCATTATTCAATATAAAATACGAACGAATATGTGAAGTAAATAATTCGGACGGAAAATTTCAAAATGCCGAAATAAAACATGTTTTTAATTTAAACTTGGTTGTATAGTTATTTGTCAATGAAAAAAACCCAAAGAGACGTTGAAAGTACGTACCAAGAATTTTTTTGAAAATATGTCTTATATAATTATTATTGTAGAAAATTAACTTATTGATGAATTAAATGAACAATAATTTGAGAAAAAAACGGAAAAAAGAAAATTAACAACAGCGAGTTCGAAAACGGAATCTTCGGATTACTACGCTAGCTCGCTACGCCTCGACCACCGTGCCACATGGCCGAACCTGAATACTTTTGGGTATATAACAGGAACGAAATTTTCAAAAATTTCTTCTCGTATACGGCTGGGTTTTATCGCTCTGGCATTTTAACACTATGGGGTAGTACTGCAACCACGCGAAGCCCCACCCCAAACTTCATTTCCCAACCCATGCTCTCCCCTAGTAAGTTAGTTTTACCGTATTCCCCCTCCCCCGATCACCCTCCCTCTTCCCTATCAATCATCCCTCTCGGTAACTATCCTCGATCTCCCGCCGCCAAAGTGTCGAGGTTTATTTGTAGAGTCGAAAGCGCAGAGAGCAACCCCCACTCCCCCGTGTTCGAGTCTCTTCCGCTCCCGCGTGAGCTAACGGTTCCCTGCCCGCCGATCTTTCGAATCCGTGTCCCTACGGCACGAGCGATTATACCGGTGCTACGCCGTAACGTAGCTGGCCCCCAACCCGAAACTCCAGCCTGTCACCCATTCCCTTTTTACCTGACCCTTACCCCCCCCCCCCCCTTCGCCCAATCTTTCTCTTTCTTTTCTCTTTTATGAGATTTAATTGCGTCCCTGTTCTCTCGTATTGTGTTTTTATTTGCTGTAGAGTTTATCGTTAGTTTCATTTTTACCGCGTTTTTTGTCCTAAATTGCCATTATTAAATTCCCGACTTCATTACTCGCGCGTTCTTCATTTCACTTCGCCCCCCCCCCCTCTTTCCTCCTCTCCTCAGTGCGACCCCCTTCTAACCGCGGAAGAAAAATCGGTCGCAACGACGAAGGAAAAACTGTGGGATCCTGAGCAATGATACAAGCTGTTGAAGCTGTATGGTGGTAGGATTTATCTGCACAACTTGTCTGGAAAATTAGAATTACCCAAACCATTTCAATAATTGATTAAGTATTATGGTATAATTATTATGCGCACATTTCTCATGATGATTCTATTATTATCAATACAATCCAAGTTCACGTACTGATTATTGTGATCTAATATTGTTTCCGAGACGAAATTAGATGCCGAAAAAAATATTTACGTCCTAGACGGTGGTATTCGGGTTTTTACGTACAGAGGACACTCAACCGGTAAATAGGCGGTGTACGCGCGAGGAGCTACTCAACCGTATTGAAACCAATACAGCCCAGGACGCTGAGTTAATACGGCTCACTCGGCCATATTGACTTGAATAGAGCGGGAAGAGCCACCGTCGCAGACAAGTTACATACAATAAGGAATTCCACCAACAGGACGTTGGGTACCACTTTCAGCCATCTTGGTAACGAAAACCAATCAACGTTGAGGCGGAGTTTTCAACATTCCTCAAACTTAAGTGAAATAGCTAATAGCTCGGAAAGATGCAAAATGACAAAATACATTGCAAATTTTTGCATCACATTGTACTTTTTCTTGTTTTATTAGAGTTAATATATCAAAATGACAGCACATACGTAATATATAGGGGGTTAACAAATAAACTATGTATGAAATATAAGAACATATCACGGATTGATATATATTATTTTGTTTTAAATATTTTGAGCAAATAGTAGTAGTAATGTTTAATCCCTTGCGGGGTACATTGCGGACTCCCGCTCCGCTCACATAAATCCTTAATCTACCTTAAGCACTATTCTATTTCTATCCTATTTTTTATTCCTGCCGTCCTTGAGAGAGAGAGCTTCACTCATCCTTCTCACCCCATTCGTTCTTCCTTTCATCCCGGACTTCCGTTTCCGCCGCTCGTTTTCTAGCCCTCCCTTTTGTTGCCCTCTACTCCACCATCTCCACCTCCCTGATCCTTTCCTTTTTCTCCCTTCTCCATCCATCTATCCTCTCCACCCATTTCTCCCCTACCCCCTCGTCGCCTAACACCTCCCCCCTTGCTTCTTGCCATCCTCTTGCCTCCCCCCAATCTGTGCACTCTTCCCACACATGCTCCCATGTTTCCTCCGCCATCTCGCACATCCTGCATAACCTATTTTCCCTCGTCTCCCAATACCTGGTCCCCCTCATCTCCTCCCCCAGCCTATATCTCGCCATCCTCTTCCACCTCACTTCCTCCCACCCTTTCCTCAGATACCCCGGTATCCCCGCTCCTTTCACGAATCCGTACTCCTTATTTCCTCTCGCCTCTCTGATCCTCGTCCACCTTTCCTCCTCCTGCTTTGTCCTTTCCATCCTCACTAAGTCCTCGCCTCTCATCCCCCCCTCCTCCCATCTCCTCACTACCTCCTCCCCGTCCCATCCTTTTCCCTCGTAGAACTTCCTCCTCTCCTCCTCCCACCCCTCACATCTCCTCTCCATTCTCGCCCTCCTTTTTACTTCTCCCCAGCATCTTCTCGCCAGCTCCCCTCCCCTACCCTCTTCCAACTTCCTCTCATACCCCCATGCCCTCATGCCTGCTCTCGCCTCCAACGTTTCCCTTTGCATTTCCTCCCTCACTGCATAGCCTGGCACCCTTCTTGACACTCCCAACACCCATCTCAGATACCTATCTTGTATCCTTTCCACCTCTTCTCTTCTTTCCCAGCCCCATATTTCCACCCCATATCCCAGCACCGGCCACACCATTTTGTCGAACAGCCACAGCCTTCTGCCCCAGTCCTTACCAAACCTCCTCTTTCCTATCCCCCACACCTGCCCCATCGCTTTCGCCGCTTTCTCTACTCTTTCCTCCACATGGTCCTTCTGCCCTCCATCCGCCCGCACCACATACCCTAGGTATTTATAGTTCTTCACCTCCTCTATCTCCGTCCTCTTCCACCACCATTTCACCTTCTTTTTCCTACCTCCCCCTACCTTACATCTCATCACCTTCGTCTTCCCAGTGTTCACCTCTACCCCTTTCCCCTCCAGGTACCTCTCCAATTTCCCTATCATTCCCTTCATCTCCTCTTCCCCTCTTGCCATCAACACTATGTCGTCCGCATATGCCAGCGAGTACACTTTCTTCCCCCCTTCTAATTCTACCCCCCCCCCCCCCCAACATCCCTTTTCTATCTCCTCGTCCAAATCCGCCATCAGCAGTATGAACAGGAGTGGACTCAGTGGGCAACCCTGTCTCACGCCTCTCTCCGTCCAGAACCTTTCCCCCCTTTCCTCCCCCACCCTCACCCTCCCCGTCGTCTCCTTTAGCACTTCCTCGCACCTTTCCACGAGTCCTTCTCTAATCCCCCTTTTCCTCATACTTTCCATTAGCTTTACCCTGTCCACCGAGTCGAAGGCCGCTCTCAAGTCTACAAACAGTAGCACCAGATTCACTTTCTTTCTTCTTCTTTCACTATTAATCATGTGGTTCAGCACGTATATGTTATCTATAGTGCCCCTTCCTTCCCTGAACCCTGCCTGGCTCTGTGGCAGCAACTCTTTTTCCTTCGCCTCCCTCTTGATTCTATCTCTCAGTACTCCCGTGTACACCTTATATGCTGTCTGCATTAATGTCACCCCCCTATACTCCTCCACCCTCTCCCCCTTTCCCTTCTTCCCCGCCGGCACCACTACCCCCTCCTTCCATCCCTCTGGCCACCCTTCCCCTCTCCATACCTTTCCGCATAACTTCCACAGACTCTCCATCACCTTTTCCCCCCCATACCGCCACACCTCATTTGGTATCCCATCCTCCCCCGTCGCCTTCCCATCCTTCAGTTCCCCTACCACTTTTCTCACTTCCTGCATTGTTATCTCCTCCTCTCCCTCCTCTCCCTGCTTCCTCACCGCCTCCCCCACCCTCTCCTCGCTCGCCCCGCCCAGCAGCTCCCTGAAATACTTGTCCCATTCCCTCATACCTATTCTTTTGTTCACCCCTTTCCGTTTCTTCCTCCCCCTGTTTATCACCGTCCATGCCTGGCTCTCCGTCCTTATGGCGTTTATCTCCTTCTCCCATTTCCTCTCTTCCTCTTTTCTCTTTCCTTCGCACAGCCTTTTGTACCGTATCTTCTCCTCCTTATATTCTCTCTCCTTGTTCCCTCCCTTCCTCCACTCCAGCAGTTTCCTTCTCAATCTTTCCTTCCCTTCTCTGCATTCCTCGTCCCACCAACCGTTCCTCCGAGACCTACTTTCTACCTCTTCCGACTTGATTACCGCCTTACCTATTCTTTCCCCTAGCTCTCTCCAACCTTCCTCTACCTCCTCCTCTCCCCACCTCCACTCTCCGAACTCCTCTCTAAACCTCGCTGCTCCTTCCTTGTTCCAGCACCCTCTCCTATACCGTTCCTTCCTTTCCCCCTCGCCGCTCCTCCTTCCTTTTCTCTTCTCCTCCGCCTTCACCCATAACACCACCGGCATGTGGTCTGAGTCTGTCTTCCCCTCCACTTCTAGCTTTTCTACCTTCTCTACTGTGTTTTCTTCCGCCACCACATAGTCGATTACCGATCTTCCTCTTCCTCCCACGTACGTCCACTCCCCCTCCTCGTCCCCTGGCACTCCACCATTCAGTATCCCCCACCCTCTTTCCCTTATGAACCTCGCCCATCTTTTCCCTTCCCCTGTTACCACCTCGTCCTTCGACTTCCTCTCCGCTATCCCTTCCTTGTCCTCACCTTGCTGCCACCACTGCCGTATTCCCCCTTCCGCCCCGGTTCTCACGTTGAAGTCTCCCCCGAACACCACCAGTTCTTCGCTCCTTTCCTCCTCCATCCACCCCGCCATCATACTCATCTTTCTCTCTAGGTCCCCCCTCACGTATACTCCTATTATCCTCCACCAGAACTTTCCCAGCTTTACCCTGCATTCCATCCACCCTTCCTCATTTTTCCTGAATTCTCCTACTTCCCATCCCTCCTTGACTCCTATCGCCATTCCCCCCTTTGCTCTTCCCCTCCCCCTACTCTTCACCGCCTCCTGTACCTCCCATATGAATCCCTTTTTCCACTTCTCCTTGATCCCTTCCCACCCTCTTATGTCCGCCCATGTCTCCGTCATCACCACCACATCCCACCTCCTTAACCCTTCCCAGAACTCCTCGTCCTTGTTTTTCACTCCTGCCACGTTCCAGAACCCTACCTTCGCCGTCTCATTTCCTCTTCCCCTTCCCCTCCGCCCCGCTTCTTCCCTTCTCCCCCTCCCGTCTCCTCTCTCCTGTTGCCTTGCTATTTCCTTCCTCCCCCCCCCCTCCTCGTCCCCTTCCCCCCTCCTCCCTTCCCCCTGTTCCCCCACCCTCTTCTTCCATCCCCCCGTTACCTCATCCCATATCCTCCACTCATTGTCCACCCACATCTTCATATAGCCTACCCTCGCTATCCTTCCTTTCCTCCTTTCCGCCTCCGCTTCCCTCTCTATCCTCCATTTCGCCTCACGCTCCAAACGCGTCCTGTCGTCCTCCACCCATTCTTTTTCCCCTCTCAGTTTCCCCTTTGCCCTCATCACCTCCATCTTCTCCGTCCGTCCCTCCATCTCCACCCACACCATTCCTCTGCCCTCCCTGTTCACTCCACCGATTGCCTTCGTATCTTTTATCTTTCCTTCTATCCCCATCTTCCTCCATATCCTATCTATCTCCTTTCGCCACTCCACCCCCTCGCCCATCCTCACTCCCTTCACTATTACATTATTCCTCCTTTTTTCCCTCTCTTCCCTATCCATCCTCAGCTCTAGCTCTTTTATCCTCCTGTCGACCTTCTCGCCCTTCTCCTTCTTCGCCGTCTCCCATGCCCCCCCTACCTCCACCTCTCCTCCCTTACCGCCTTCCTGCATTTCTTCCACCCTTTTTTCCAGCTTCTCTATCCTGGCTCTCATCTCCTTCCTTTCTCCTTCCCACCTCCTCATCATCTCCTCCCTTTCTTCCCTCGCCTCCCTGACCACCTCCTCTATCTTCCTCCCCCAACCTTCCATCATTTGCTCTACTTTCCGTTCCCACCCTTTCGCCATTTCGTCCACCCTTTTTTCTACGGTCTTCCCTTCCCTCCTCATTAGCTCCTCCATTTTCTCCATGATCTTTCCCAACGCGTCCCCCTCCTCTCCTTTCTTCTCCGGGGTCCTCGACACCACCTTACTCCTCTTAAATACATCCTCTTCCTGTTCCTCCTCCCCCCCGGCTTTTCCCTCCAACGCCAATGCTTTTCTTTTTCCTGCCATGTACTCTACTATGTTACCTTCACTCCCCGACCGTTCCCAAACCCGCCTCGACAGGTTCGTCGGTCTCCCTCTCCTCTTCTCCTCGCCCGACTCACCTCTACCCGCCTCGTCACCCATCCTCTCCCTCCCCTTGTCCTGTCTCTCTTTCCGTTCTTCTCTTACCGACGTCCCTTCCTTTACCTACACCCGCTATTCCTGCCACCTTCCTTATCTACCCGTCTACCGCAGTTCCTCTGCCTCTCACGCCCGTGCCCACCGCGCTCCTTCCCTACTCTCCGTCCTAACCTCTCAACCTGTTCTGTCCACCTTTCTCGCCTCACTCCACCCGCTTTCGCCCCCTAGCTTCTCACCTTTTTATCTCCTCCCTTCCCTCTCACCCTCCTCTACTTCCTCCACTACCCCGCTTTCCCTTACCTCGCTATTTCCCGCCGCTACCACACTTTCTCTTACCCTGTCCCACACTTTGTCTATCCACTTCGTCACCGGAAACGGAAGTCTATTTTGAGCAAATAATTCTCTCAATAATTAACAGTCATATATCTTTGGAAAACATTTTGCAAAGGTCATCACATAAAATACTTTTCTAAAAGAAATTTTTATTATGAGGTTAGAAGCGAAGCGAATCGGTGACGCCGGTGACGTCGAGTATGCAGCTAATATGTCTATACATTTTCCAACATTGCTGAAAGTGGTGCTCAATCACGTGATACGCCAAACGAGCAAATTCTGGTATCTCGGAATACCATACCTTATTATATGTATCTTAATCGCGGCGATAAACGCGCGGCGCATGTTAGTAGAACAGAATAATACAAACGGCACAGGTGAAACGAAGTAAACAAGAAAAAGAATAAGAAGTAAACGGTGCAAGTCGATTTGTACAGTTTAAAAAATGATTTCCCAAATAGAAACAGATAACGAAGATGAAAATATGAATACTACAAGCAATCAAAATCCTGAAATAATCAATGAAAAATTCATTTCGTAAAAATAGTTCTGTCGATTTCTACAGTTTTAAAAATGATTTCACAAAGAGAAACAGATAACAACGATGAAAATAATAATACTACAAGCAATCAAAATCCTAAAATAATCAATGAAAAATTTATTTAGTAAAAATAGTTTTGTCACTATTTGATTTTCAACCACCTATTTACTGATTGAGTGACACCTGAACGTAAACCCGAATACGACCTTGCCATGGACGTGAAATTTTTTAAGCACCCTGGCCAAGACAAGTGCGAATTCGTTCTCGACCGACATCCATTGACACGGGAATATAGATCCTCAATGCTCGCTTCGCTCGCTGCCTCATCTTTATACTATACCGTGCAAAGACATAGTCCTCGACCGTATTCGCGCTTGTCCCGGTCAAGGTACATAAATAACTATTTTAAAATTGGTACTTTCTTTGTAAAATCTATCTTTATAGCATTTGTAACAAATTTAACGAGTGTTTGATTATTTTCAATAATAAACGAGTGCTGTTCTGAATGTTTGTCGTCTTATTCATTAGTTTACATTTAATAGTTATTTTTCCGCATTTTTTCTTCAAAAGAGGAACGATATTTGACGAATGTAGGTACCATGCATTACCTCCGTTAGAGTCGTCCCAGAATATTAATATTTAATTGACATACGCTGAAAAACTGTTTCAAAAATCGTAGTCGTATGAAAAAACAGGACAACAAAAATATAATTAGAATCACGTCTCTCTCGATTGTTGGCTAACTGACTGTAAGGACAAATGTATACAATTTTTTTAGAAGGAGCCGATTCCATAAAGTTGCCAAAAGATATAAAAATATATGAGAAGCACTCTTTGATGCACCGCGCGTTATTTCGTGAAAGATATTTAAAGTGTTTATGCAAACGAAAGGACGGTAGTCGTTAGAAGACAATGTGTGAATCTCTTGGCACTATAGTTCACGATGTATATTAGAATGGACCAAAAAAAAGGCTGAGATTCCACTTCTAACGGACTCAAACTTGAGGGCCCCGTATAATGATTATCCTCCTAAAATTTGAGCCCCGTACGAGAACTCTCAGTGGTGCCGCATCGAATGTTTCTATTTTCCATTTGCTTAACACAGAAAAAAATCGCGAATACTGCTTCGATGCAAATAAAAAGGATTCTAAGCAATAGGAAAGGGTTCCGATTGCTTGTCAGCTTGATGATATGATACTTCAAGTTTGACACGGAATGTCGAAAATTTTAAACCAATAATAAGATTTCTTTCCATGACGGAAATAGTGTTGAAGGACGAAGACGCATTAATTCGTAAATATCTCTTCAACCAGTCAGTGTGAGGAAAAATCGAGACGAAATTTGTACAAGTATTTTTTCTCTTGAAATCTAGTCGAGTAGGTTTTTTCTCTAAAACCGTTATCACCTGAGTTATGAACAATAAAAATAATTAATTTTATGAACATTAATCAAAAAATTATGCTAACTTCATATGCTTGAACTTCATGGCAATCAGTGACCAGTAATGTCAGTGAATCCAATTTCGCCGAGAAAACGTATTTGACGTACATGACAGATGATTCATTCGACAAAAGTGTCAAGGACAATTTCTCTCAATTTTATAATTGTTTTTCCCTCGTAACTAGATAAATACCGATTTTTAAGGAAAAAATGATTAGACCAAAATAGAGAACAAAAAATGTTGTACAATTCTTAAATGTAGTATTTTTCCGTCAATGGTATAATTAAAAAGATATGCACGAATCAATGCTATTTTTTAAACACCTTTTCCATCGCAGAAAGAGCGACTATTATTTACTCTACAAATTCAAAATCACGTGAAAAACATGAAATATAAGATGATTGAGGTGACCAGCAATAAGTAGATCCCCCACTGCATTAAAATATTTTTATCAGCATCACGACTAGATTCCCGAATTTTTCCTGTGTGAATCGAATGAGAAATAAAAACATCCGATGCGGCATCACTAAAACTTATCGTACGGGGCTCGAATTTTGGGAGGAGAATCATCATAGCGTCCCCTCAGGTTTGAGCCAGTTGAAAAAGAAATCGAAGGAATTGTTGTTTTCTGGGTCCACTTTGATGTATATGGGGTATTCCACCCCAAATCGGACGGTTTGAATAATTTGAATTTTTGATTTCCTTTATTTTTTTAACCTGGTGAGGACCACCTGGGTGTACAGCGACCCATACGTACTTTTTAAAAGCGTTGTGTGCAGAAAAAAATAAGCGCAGAGCGCACTCTTGATCGGCAAATTAGGAACAAATGATTACCGACCAAACAGCCTGCAAACCTATATCTTCAAAATATCAAGATATGAAGGAAATCAAAAGTTCAAATTATTCAATCCCGCCGATTTGGCATGGAATGCCCAATATGTCTCAAATTGAACGAGTATATTGTGAAAACTATTTTGAATGTTTTGAGACACGATTTTGAGTTAAGTGAACACAGTTTTGAGTTCAGTGAGAATTATTTTAAATTTTTT
Organism: Arge pagana; assembly: GCA_963969455.1. NCBI lineage: Eukaryota > Metazoa > Arthropoda > Insecta > Hymenoptera > Argidae > Arge > Arge pagana. Next base: position 180,373 of record CAXAKQ010000161.1, read on the forward strand.
AATAAGCATTTAGACTTTTTTGAGCGCGCTTTTTGTATTATTCCATCATGAGTGATTGTTTTATTTGTAAACAAATCTTCAAGCGAAAATAAAATAATAACTGCGAAGGCAAAAGAAGTAAGAACCTAACTTGACCGAGCAGTAGTAGAAAATGATGAGGTTATTGAACAATTTTTACGAACTGTTTCGGAAGTTACTGTACATATTGCATGTTACTGTTATTATATCGACAGTCGAACGGATAATGTCGTTCGTCGTCTGGGCAGCAGCAGCAGTTCATCTTCAGTTTCAGAAGCACCAGAGACAGGCTTCAATTTTGTGAACAATTGCTTTATTTGCACGGAAGTGTTATATGGTGAGAATAATTCGCGTACAAGCGGACAGCGGCGGGTTGGTATTGAGCGTAATGACAGTACAAAAACAAGTATTATGGACCTTATACACAGACGTTCCGACAACCATAATATTTATGTATAGTTATGAATACTGAAGAATAGTATTCGTTTCGCAGCGCTGTAAAACCGTCACTAATGAATATAATTTAAAAAGCTTGGGATGAAAATTATTCCATAAAACACCATCTATAAAAATGGTTTGATGTCATTTTTTGTGTGAAATGATTGGAAAAAAAGTTATATCTACCAATCGAAATTTTTTTCTCAAATTTTCACGGATTTTCGCGGACAACTTTTTTATTTTTGGTTCTACGACTAAAAGTTACTTGACAAAACTTGTAGATAATCTTATTTGCAACAAAAAATATTGACTGAATTTTTTGTGAGACCTATAGTTCGTCGGATTAATCATAAAAACCATTTGAACCATTTTTTCCAAGATGGCGGCCGTGGGACAAGGCTTGCAACCCTACAAACTTGGATTTAACTTTAAACAGACCCCCCCCTTGATATGTAAAAAATAAAATTGCATCCTCTTACAAATGCATGCTAAGTTCAAAAAAATGTAACATTTCAATGGACTATCTACGCTTTGCGACGCGAAAACGAATTTTTGGCTAACTCGTTCACTTCGGCGATTTTTCAAAACATCACCGTAACTATAAAAAATGTGATACGTTTCCAGGATAGTTATGGATCCGCTCGAATCGGATGAACATATACCTGACGTGTCGATGGCTCTCTCAACTTCAACACACATACAAGCATTGGTACTGGAGTCCACTAGCTTGGATGCTGATGTTAACCCTTTAAGTAGAACAGCGTCAGGTCACGCTTACAGTTGCAAGCGTTTTCCATTTCCACACATCGTGTTTTTTCTGTAGTGGCGAGTGACAAAAAAAGGCACCGTCATCAATGGAGGACAGCAGAGACAAACTTATTTATGGATGAAGTATCAAAAGCGGCTACTACTCGAGATGATACTTTAGCAGCAACAGTCCTAGGTAAGCTCCAGGGAATTACTTCATTCGTCAATGTAAAAGCAAAATATCACGTAAAATGTTACTCGAAATTTTTTAACCTGATCAAACCCGCACGCGGTCTATCCCCGGCGACTGCCTTAAACGAAAAATCAGTTAAAAATGGTTGCACGTCCATCGAGGAAGGTGGTAAATTTGATTTTACTGTGATAGAATTAGAAGACGTTCTAAACCAAACTGTCTTGACAGACGAACTCTCTACAGTAAGTTACGCAACAAGTATGACATATTTATTTATATTCGTCATGAGCAAGGAAAACCTATTCTTATTTATTATAAATATTTCAATATTGGAAGTATGTGTAATAAATTCTATTGGGAAGAGAATTGCAATGAATTTGAGAAAGATATAATCCTCATGACGGCGGCTCAGATACTCAAGACAGAAATCAAGGCCAAAGAATATAATATTACGAGTTATCCACCACCCACAACATTTCTCGATAACATTAACGAGGATGTTCCTGATTCTCTTCAATATTTTATGCGTGCACTGATCGAAAACGAACAAGTCGGAGACTCTCAGCGTCATCCTGAAAAACGTCTAATCATTTCGCATTCAATAATTTCAGCGATTCGTTCGCGTACATTCATCTCATCTGTACAGTTTGCGGTCGATACGTACATTCATAGAAACACTAGCTCTAAACAAATAATCTAATTGTTAGAAAAAATAGGCGTCTCTGTGTCGTATCACTATGTGCAACACTATGAAATATCTGTTATATTAAATCCACTCGAAATCACCCTCGAAGGTGGAGTTGATATTCAACACGCGTTCGATAACACTGATTACAATGTCAGTACGTTATATGGCCATAATACGTTCTACTGCTTGGGTGGTATCGCGATTTATACCCCAGAGCAGGCTGTGTCACTATTCCGTATAGTTGCTACAATTCGAACCATTGCCCGCATTGTATTCTATATATTTATGGACCGAATCATTTGTCATACCGAAATTGCCGAGATGAGGTGGATTCATGGAAATCTTGGCGGGTGAAATAACTTATTCTGTATCACGTATTGTCTGTTAACCATTTATAAAAGAGCCACCTTCAAATAACGGTACCATATACACAGCTTTGTGCTACGAAAGATCAGAATGCGATAAATTGAAGCAGAAAACTTGTTTTGTGACATTCGATCAGCCACTGTATCACAAAGCACGTATTATTATCTCCGAATTTCAAGATCTTGAAAACTTTAAAAAAACTCCTCGTGCGCCTTGGCGGATTTCCCTTTTGATGTCTTACTTTGGTGCTATTGGTTATATTATGGCAGAGATCGGCATCGAAACCTTATAGTCTAGTGAGCACGCTCCCGAATCGGTAAAAAAAAATGCTTTCCGGTCATGCTTGCGCCAGAGCAATGAGAGCGCATATTTCAACGTTCACTGCGCCAGGGATCACGATTGCTAAAAGCGCGACGAGTGTTAAAACACCAGCATATCGTGAATACATGTAGTCATTTTTGAAGGATTGGCAACCTGAGTCTGCGCAACCTCTTACAATCGGCGATTACCAAGCTGATGTTGTCGTTGCTGAGATGATGGACGACTTTGTCGTAGCAATGAATATTCTGGAAAACCACGGTCCAACCGCTCAGCTGGGGATTCAATACTCTAAGCTGGTCACTATTCCATTGCAATTCGTCGAAGCTGAGCCATTAGGCGACTGAAAATCACACCTGCGATGTGTGAACCAAATGCTTCCCCGATTTCATGCAGCGGGTCACTTGTCATGCGCAAAGAGTGCTCAAATATATTTGCAGGATACGGCAGCGTCGGCATACACGATGGATGATAACGAGTATCAAAAATTTAGGAGAACAGGTTTTTTCACGATAAGGAAATCGAACAAGACATGATGCGGCGTGTGGACTGATATGATAATTGAACAAACACTGAATCGCTACTTTGGTACTGATCTTAAACATGGAAGAGGAATAATGGCAGGTGTGATTGCACGATATTTACTGGCCATGCCTTCAATGTTTAATGCGATGGAATGTGTAGAGGAGTTTTTCAATATACAGCCAGTATCAAGTGAACAGCACCAAGATCTAAATGTTTCGCGCCAACGAAGAGATGAAGAGGATTTGAACAAGTTTCTGTCTTGGATTGACAGCCACCAACAGTTTCAAGCAAAAAACACTTTGATGTCCTTGTCGACAGGTATGCACGGCACTAACGTCGACTATCATTTGGCGACAATGAAAGGGGAGCAAGGAATGTCGAGCATGTTGGGACAAAACGCTAAAAATATATCACTGTCATTGTCGAATAAAGGGAAGAATTTAGCTTCTCTTAAAGCAAGCATTCCCTTAGCTGGCACAACGCACGTTCGAGTCGACTCTACATTGTTATTCCAACGCATCTCAGTCGTATTTCAAGGCGATCCAACAAGGACGCGAAACGCGTTCGATGATGAACTTGCGCCATTTCCTTTCGCATTGTTTGACGAAAGAGGATTCATGCGAAAAACTCCAAAAGCCGTTTTATATATAGTATTTGAAAAATACACGTCTCACATTGAGACCCATATATTCTTAGAGCCTTCATTTTCGCACTTGACAGGGGATTTTTAGTGCAAAGCGTATGTTGGCCACACGACGTAACCTATCCCTTTATTTTTCAAAGGTACCTCGAATTTATTTTTCGTCATTATCGTAGCAAAGTCTACGTGGTTTTTGATGGTTATGACAACGACTCTATCAGCGTCAAATCATACGAAAGATACCGACGAGGCGAGATTAATATTACATCAAATATTGATTTCACCGAAGGCATACTCGTCGCAGTAACAAAGAAAATGTTTATCACAAATATCGGAAACCGATATAGATTTATTAATTTGTTGTCTCAATATTTACGAAACAATAACATACGAGTCGCTATAGCGATAGAAGACGCGGATACGTTAATAGTAGACACGGCGATTCGGGTGAACAATTCAGTCGAAACTCCTGTTGCGGTAGTTGGAAATGACACCGATTTGTTAGTGCTGCTCATCGCTTTAAACAATACCGGAAGAAAACCAATTGATCTGCACAAAATTGTTCCGGGCAAAACGACGGATTTGTACCCTACAGCAGATCACGATCAACTGAAGGAATACATACCTACTATTTGCGCACGCGTTCGTTGAATGCGATACGACGAGTTTGTTGTACATGAAGGATAAAAAGACCCTGTCGTTTCTCTTGCAGAAAAATAAAGATCTTCAAAACCTCGCTAAGTTCTTTTACGAACCGAACAGCACAATTGGTGCAGTATGCGATGCAGCGGAAACATGTATACTCCATTTGTACGAATTTGTTAAAGCTGGTAATCCTGAACACTTGTTCAGGATGTCACTCGGTGCAGCACGTTATGAAAAATTCGTGTCGTCGGCAGCTGCGGGTACAAGTTCGATTCGCCTTGCTAAGCTACCGCCAACTGCAGCTGCATTGCGCGAACATGCCAAACGTGTGTACCTGCAGATACAATCGTGGCTGGGCAACGTATTGATGCCAGATAATTGGGGGTGGAAGAGATATTCGAATCTTCGGTGCTCGATCATGTCCAATGCAAGTGCAACTCCCGAGGATCTTTTAGAAATGGTAAGTTCGCAATCCATGTAAAATAAATTGAGAATGTTTCTTTGGAATTTCATTTCCGTTTGATATAATTGATTCATAACACCGGCACACAAAAACAATTAAGTAGAATGTGCATTTGACCGGACCTACCTGCGGGTACGTATTTTGGTCCGCTGAATCCGAATTCGAGGTCAGTTTGACCCCTACACCCTCGAAATTTCGAGAAAACTTCAAAAAACCGTAAAAATGATGAAAATTGGCAGTTTTAATGATAAAAAAATGTTTTGGAACTAAACTAAGCGTGATTTGATGAAGACATCAAAAGATATAAAATTTTATCTGAATTGGACCAGAAGAAGTTTTGTTATCATGAAAACTATATTTTTTCGGAATTTTCGAGAGTTTTGTGTGATTTTTTCACATTTAAAATGGCTCGTGGTCTCAATAAAGTTTCGATTCATATTCAGCGGATCGAGATACATGAAAATCACGCTTAGTTTAGTTCCAAAACATTTTTTTATCATTAAAACTGCCAATTTTCATCATTTTTACGGTTTTTTGAAGTTTTCTCGAAATTTCGAGGGTGTAGGGGTCAAACTGACCTCGAATTCGGATTCAGCGGACCAAAATACGTACCCGTAGGTAGGTCCGGTTAAATGCACATTCCACTTAATTTTTTGTGTGTGCCGGTGTAATTATTCTGTTCACAGATTTCCTGTGGATGCACAACACATTGTGTCAGCTCGCGCTGCAGGTGCGCGAAAACTGGTATAAAATGTTCAGAATTATGCTGAAACTGCAACGGCATCAGTGGCAAAAATGCGGAATAGGAATTCGACCTTCTTCAGAAGAATATTATGCAGACGAGGATGATCAAGGACTTTCCGTTGCCCAAGAAAATCCAGGTCAGGACTAAGAGGCGTTTCCAACATATGAAGACGATCAACTCTATCGTGATAGTGATGCATCGGAAACAGAATTGCAATGGTACGTGCATTTTTAGCTGACTTGGTCTTTTTTGACAGTTTACTCCGCTGTAGTGGGCCCACTATCTTGAATTTCTACATTTTGAGTGCAGATTCTCCATCAACAATCATCAACGATCATCAACGATCATCAACGACCAGTGCCAGGGGCTAATTTGCGAAAGGGCCCGCTTGAGGGCAGAGAAAATGCAATACGAATAGAAAATGCGCCTTTTGGCTGCTTTTTTCATGAAGGAATAAATTGTTTCAGTTTAAAGTATAAATTTTTGTTCAAACGCATGGCATTTTTCTCTCTTTCTAGGCTAACGTAAGAAGCCTGGGGCGGCTGCTTAATCTAGCCCTTAGGTTAATCCAGCGCTGTCAGCGACCCCAAAAACTTTCGAGTGCAGAGTCTCAAATGAATAGTACGTAAGGAAAAATGTGTACTGCAAAGGATGAACTACTGTTTCATAAAAGTTGAAAATTTGTGAATATTATATAATTCATACATTTGAATGTATATTTTGATTTTTTCTTGAGAATGTGTTCCTAAAGATGCAAAATTTCTGTATGAAAAAAAAACTTTTTGCCAAGTATAGCTCAACTGGTTGGAAATCGCGTGAAACGGATTTCTAACTAGGTGAGAAACAAACTTTTTTCAGGGCAGAATTCGTTTTGAAAAATCGACAAAGTGAACGAGTATAGCCGCGAATACACGAGCAGATAATCCGCGGCGGTTTTTCGGCCCGGCCGCGACTTAAATTTTGCTTGGATACACGAGCGGTTCGTTCGCGGCGCTAGATCAGCCACAAATCCGCAAGGAAAACGCTCAGACCCTCTATACGAACCGACAGATCAACGCCGCACCCCACCAGTCTGCTACGAGTGTCAACGATGGATGACGTGCAGCTATGTTGTGTTGCCGGATTGGTTCAGTGCAATTGATACAATTGTTAAAGAATAAATGTAAAACACGAAGTTATTGGGTTCATCCCACAATATCGGCTCGGTTAACTACAGGACATTTTCATGTTAATTTTTGTAATCACCGGCAGTATCCGGAAAAGTTTTTCGAGTTTTACAGAATGTCAGTTACGTCATTCGATGAACTTCTAGAACTGATAATGCACACATTGGGAAACGCGATACCGTGATGAAGAAGAGTATTGAGCCAGCTGAAAGACTTGTAGCAACGTTGAGGTAAGTAAAATACTTGCGCACACCTCTTCAACTCACTGCTTAATAGATGTAAAGATTTTTTATAACTCACCCCATCTACGAATTGGTAATATGGTAATCTCAGTGTAGACTCTACACTGTAGAGTAATAAAAAAGTTTCGTAGCAGTCAAATCAAATGTAATACAGAATAATTGATTGGTAATACAAACCATACAAAACAAAAATTCAGTGACAAATGATCACAAATGTAACATTTTTACTAAAATACACATGTTCTAATCAAGTTCACGTAACTATGTTCATGTAATGAAATAACCATATTTCATATATTGATATAATCCGAAATATTGAAGTTATCGTTTGTGATGTCATCATTGCTGATTGTTGTCGATGAAGTTTTTGGAGATGGACTAGACATCGGTTAAAAAATCTCTAGTAGATTCATAAATTTAGCGGAAATGCATGGACAAAATGTCCGAATTTTGTTCCCTCATCTGCATGGCTGTGTGAAATGGCATACTGTTTAGAACGGGAACAAAAGATGATAGAAACACTTTGTGACCGAATTGGTCCGAAGTCTTTTCCTCCTTTTGTATCTCAAGACTTTTCGCCAAAATTGTTGTTAATTCTTTACCGGAAGCAGCTACAGACATTTCTAGAGCGAACTTTTTACCAGATTTTACAAGTATACTTTGACTTTCAACTTTTTTTGGAGGGCTCAACTTTCTTTTAAACCCGCCTTTTTCAACTAGAGCTAAATTTGCGGATGTAGTAGAGATACTCGGCACGTTGAAATCATTGCCAACCGGTTGTTGCTCTTCTGATGCATCGATGTCACGTATAATTTGCGTAGATGTTTCGTCTTGACTTTGTGTGTTTGGTGGATCAATATTTGATGAGGTGTTTGCGTTTCCTTTGACATAGGGTAAGAGGAATAACAGCTGCTCATAAAAAACGTACCTTTTCTTTGAACTGACAGCTTTATCAGTTCCTACAACCGTTACCAGTTTGTGATCTTTTACAAAAGCATCTCTGATAGCTTTCCACTTCTTCATTGGATCTTTAAATGAAAAAGAACAATACTCTCAAAATTGTATTATTACTTGCAACTGCAATACATGGACCTAAGCCAAACCAGCCTAACTCAACCTATACTATGTCTTTACGATTCATTTTGAACTCTGTATCGAATAATTTACCTGTACTTTCGTTATAGGTATTTGGCGTCCGGAATGAGTTTAGGTGATTTGGAGTTTGAGTTCCAAGAATCAAGAAAAACAGTCGGGCGTATAGCTGAGGAAACGTGTAAAGCCATATGGGATATTATACAACCGCAAGAAATGCCAAAACCAACACAGGAAATTTGGTTGCAAAAAGCAGACGAATTCATTACATTATACTTTTCAACTTCAAGAAGTTCTTCTCGATTGTGTTAATGGCCGTAGCTGATGCCAATTACTACTTTACCGCTATAGATGTTGGTGCGTACGGACGTGAAGATGATTCTACCATATTCAAGATGTCGAACTTTGGTCAAAGGCTGAAAAATGAAAGCTAGATTTGCCACCAAATAGTCCACTGCCAGTACCATTCAACTGCAACACAGGACTTTGTGTACCATAGGTTTTGCTCGGGGTTAAAGCTTTTGGACTATCAAAACACCTCATGCGACCTTACCCGTCAAAGAGCTTCACGTATGAAAAAAGGATATACAACTTTAGGAATTGCAGAGCAAGGCGTGTCGTTGAATGCTCGTTTGGTATATTAAGCAACAAATGGCGGGCATTGCATTCGGCAATGCTGATACGACCAGAGACCGCAATTATTGTAGTTGTGAAGACCTATTGTCTCCTTCACAACTTTGTGAGACAAGGAGACGGGTACGGTTTCGAGGATACTCTTACTTGTGCGCTGAAAGACGTAGACGTAACAATAGGTATAAGCGGTGTATCAAAGGGTACTGAGATAAGGGATGTGTTTTGTCAGTACTTCAACGGAGCAGGAGCACTTTCATGGTAAGACAAACGTGTGTGACTGACACCAGTTTGTGTATATAGTAGATTAGCTGATACAGTGTAAAATACCCATGAAAGTTCAATTTTGGAAATGAAAAAAAGTATATATTTTGAGCATGCATACCCTTACCTCTTTCGTCCTTTTCGGCTACTTAAGATTCATTCCATTCGTCGAACATCACATTTCCCACTTCAAAGCAACACTTTGCTTTCACTTCCCTATGTGAATAGTTTTTACTTTTAATATCATAAAGTGGGGAGCGAGCCTCAATTTCACAAATAAATTTCTCGGTGTCAAACATGGTTATGCACTGAATAACGACAACCAAAGTGAACTTGGCCTCCCACGAAATGACAAAACAACAACATTTTTTGCAATCAATTGTTTCGTCATATGTTGGGTGGTCGAATTCACTTTGATCGAACGACAGCATGCTCATGCGAACATAACCGCGATCGAAATACCGCTCGCGACAGCCACGTGAATCCAGGGGGGCTGCAGATCATCGTGCCAAATTTCCGTCTCCTTTGGCGGCCCGTCCCCTCAATTGCTTTGTGCCGCGTCCTGCCACGGCGTCAAATCTGCCCGTCTACACACTTCCATTTACATTCATTGGTTCTGATTACAACGCGGTTTCGTGTCCGATCAAACGCCGCGAATTATCTGCTGGTGTATCCGCGGCCTAAGCCGAAAATTCGTATTCGCGTCGCAAGCGTCGAAGCGAACGAGAAAGAGAAGACACGAGCTCCCACTCGCACTCGGGCAGCGCATGTGCCTTCGCGCCGCTGCCAAAGGAATTAGAGTGGCCTATATCTTTCACTTGCTTCAATTGGCGTTCCGTAGGCATCTCCGTTATTTTCTCGGGATACATCACTTTGAAATTATCTAGCGGCTCATCAATAGGTGATAAAGAAAAAAGTTTCGGGAGTTTTTTACGCGTAATTTTACGATCTCCAGCATTTATTTGAAAGGTTTTTTTCCGATCTCTCGTCGGTTCGCGAGATACGCGTGTTTCAGCCCTTAAATCGTTGTTTTCACTCCTTGGTACACGGCTTAGGGCGAAAATTCCTGCCTAGATCGATTCGGAAGACTCGAAAACGTAGGGTGTGAAGGTTTCACCCTTTTTGGTGCAATTGCAGTACCCTCGAGGACATTTACTAGACTACGAAGTCAAATTGGCCTCCGTATTACCGGCTGCCGACCTGAGAGGGGAAGTCCTCACTGAATTGGCCGATACAAGGAGCAGAGCTACGAGCGTCATAATGTTCAATTTTGATGAACCCGATGAAAATGCATCAAACGTTGGTCGTGGTCATGTTAGACTGGCTAATAACGTTTTGCCGAAATTCAGACCTGAAGGCGTAAATATTCAAACTACCAGACGCCTTGGGTAGAGAACGGAAGGTCAAAATAGACCGATGTGTGTTGGCTCGAATTCTGAAGACGAGGTCATTGATGTTTGGAAAAATAAATACAAATACTCCGGACCTGTTCGACTATCCCAGGACCGTACATTCAAACAGCGGGTCCATATTCGCGATTTGAAACGAAAGCTGCAGAGCTTGCTGGACGCGGGTGATTACGAATAATGCAATCAGATTCTTTAACGGCGTCCCATGAATAGTCCGGACAAATTCGATCCGAGAACCAAAAAACAACTTAACTTCCCTTTGATATATCACGAAAATGTTCGAGGTTTGCAATCGAAGTTTCTGGAATTGAGATGTGCCTTGTTGTCCTCTCTGAATTTATACGTCGTCATTATTCTGGTTAAAACATGGCTTTGTGATCGCATTTTTGATAGCGAACTGGGTTTTGACGGGTACAATGTTTTCAAATGCGACAGATTAAGCAGTATCAGTTCACACCAGCGTGGGGGTTTTGGGTTTTGGTGGTATCTCCCCCGGGAAGCGTGATATCCGTGAAGATTTCCCAGCATTAGGGAAAAAAAGGGTTGGATTGGGTTGGGCAGTAACCTAGATGTATCTACCACATGCGTCTACCCCATGTGAGGTAACGTTTCAAGATTCGTTTTTGATCAGGTTTCAAGATGTTACAAGGAAGATCTCAAATTCGGAGTGTGCCTGTCGGAACTATATTCATCACTTGTACAATCAACAGGATTGCCACGATATATTACATTTTCTACGTTTCCCAAAATATATTCTTCTTCGGTCAGGTTATCAGGTGATCAGTAACATTTTTTCGTGACTAGTTGGTCGAGTAGCATCGATGTCACATCTTCGTTCCTATTTTTCCCCTCGTCATTCGAAGAACCATTCATATTTCCTGGGGCGTCCGTGAGTTATCACGTCGCCGCGCTAGTTTATGCAGAAATCTCTCTCTTGCAAAATGATTGCATCAGTTTCGTGTCGAGTGAACTTGAGTCGAGAGGGAAACACAGCAATACGGTCAACGCGCGGAGCAAGTCGTAGCTTACGATTTTAATAACAGTCTAATTTTAATCGTCGTCCAAATGATAATATACATCGACAATCGAACGAATCGCGAATGATTTTATGCCGCGTGAAGTTAGCAGAATTGTCCGTTCTTTCCGTTTGTTTACTGTTCATGTATACATTTGATAATCACGCGATGATCGTTTGATAGATCTAACGTGGGATGAACGTTCGAATATTTCCGCTCGTGATCTCTAAGCTTATCATCGGACGAGATTAAAAATATCTCACAGATTACTTTAATCTATTTCATGAGTAGTTGGCAATTGATAAGGACACACGGGAATCAGCTGTTATTCTTCACTTTATATGTCACAAAGATCACGTCTTCCCGGGGTTTTTTCGTGTGCGGAAAATAATCGTTTACACTTTCGTGGAATTATTTTAATAACAATATTTGTTATTGCGTGCAGAAATTTCCATGCGTGGATAATATTGCGAGTAACTGATAACATTCAACGTTCTACTCGCCGCATGAAGAGCCCATCTACTTGAGACTTCGGACGTTCCATTCATCGTCGTTACTTGACGTTTACATTTTGTACTTTTTTCATTGTGAATCCAAATGCAAACTGACTTTAACCAGAAATAAGAATACTTCATCGAAAGCATGCAAATCTGGATTGAAAAAAAATATCCTCGCGTATTTTCTCATCGCAAACCAAGAATTAAGTATTGAAATTTTAAATCACAACTCTGATTGATTGATAGCGGTCGATAATTTTTTCAATGTATATTGTTCACTAAATTTTCAAATATTCGATTCATTGTTATACAATCTGTATGTAGAGTTTAACCGCTTAAGAAAAGAAATATCGTAAATAAATCACGATTGCCGGAGATCGCATCGATTTCCTCCAGATCAAAACTAACTAATACGATTCCAATTTTGGCATTTTAATGATACGATATTGAAATTATGGCCTGATGAATAGTTACATCTGACAGTGCGAGTGCACCACGCATAAACTTTATGGGAAAAAACTTTCAGGCGAATTTTTTCAAATTTTGGGAAAAGATAGCTGAGATCATGTAGATTAAGAGTCTCCATGGGCCTGACGCTCGCCTATGACTAGATTTCGAGATGTGAGGATTCAAACAGACGCCAAACGACGGATTTTCTGAAATAAAACGTGGAATTTTTGGTCCAAGGTCAGCGGCAAGGTCACCATTTTTCATCCTTCTAACCTTCAAACTTTCATTCGGGACATTTCTCGAGATATTGCGTACTCTTCGAGTATTCGAATGTCTAAAGTTAAGACTGGAGGGCGCTGCCAGGTTAAGATTTTTTTACTTTTGACAATGGAATATTCGAAAAGTACGCAATATCTCGAGAAATTTCTTGCACAAAATTTCAAGGTCAGGAGAAGGACGAAAAATGGTGACCTTGCCGCCGGCCTTGAACCAAAAATTTAATGTTTCATTTCAGGAAATCCGTCGTTTGGCCTATGTTTAAACCCGCATATCTCGAAATCTAGTCACAGGGAGCTTCGGTCCCACGGAGACTCTCAATCTACATGATCTCAGCTCTTTTTCCAAAGTTTATGAAAATGCGCCAGAAAATTTTCCCCATAAGGTTTGTGCGGGGTCCTTTGTATGACATATTTTTTCCTGATTTCGTTATATTTTCAACAATATGTATTTCGTACACACAGAAAGCGGAAGATTTTCCACGTGTGAATACGTTTGATTGTCAACGATCAATTTGAGAGTAAGTTCAACAAGTTTTTTTAAAACCAATTATTCCATAAATATTCGATATTAATGTAATGCAAAATCAATGTTCAGCATGTTCAAAGTGATTACTTTTCAAATTTTTTTTCGGATCCCGAAGTATTGAAATTCCGATTCGAGCAAACTTTTGATTAGGAACGTAGATGACGTAGTTTCGAACAAGTAATTGTAATAGCATCAAGTACGTAGTACTCGCAGAACATGGTACTTCAAGCACTTTGCCCAGCTCTGGTTATTCGAAATGTGAATGAAATCGATGTCCTTGTTTGTGACCGTCGTGCAAGTAACGTTGACGGTTGTACTTTTTCTTCCCAACAAGCAAAATATGAAACAATTTACGATCGCCGCGACGACTTTTACTGAGTCAGTCTCAAGCTGATAAATGTAGCGTGCTTTTGCATTCGGGATAAGGACAAACGGAGCTTTTCATTTTATTTTCACGGAATCCGAGATATTTTAGATATTTTGGTCCGCAGGTCTGCACGCACGTCTGTGACGATATATGTGTACACGACGCTTGTCGGAGCAACGATGGTGTTGATTTTTTCACATGGGTATGCGATCGAGTTTGAAGTTAAACGAGAATAGATATCTTCGATAAACATTCCAGGTGAAAATTATCACCCACCGAATAATTATGAGATCAACAGTGGTGAAGTCTTCCGAGGTTGTACGAAAGATAGAACGCATAAACATCGGAACGTAAGCTCGTCCTACTGATAGAAGTAGATGAAATTTTCTTTTATTCGCCACACGATGAGACAGATTGAATGTGTTTCAAACGTTTTTCGAGCGATGATAAGAATGAATCGATGTGATTACCTGGTACAGAGATCTCGTACGTTTCCGTTAACTATCCCAACACTCGCAGCTTTCGTCAGCGAGATCACAAGATACGCGACAAAGCAACAGCCAAACATTTTCGCGTTCAATTGCCAATTCGGATCTGACATTTCGGTCAATTTATTCCCAGTAAGTATTTCTATATTAGAAGCGTCGCAAACACGCGCGAAGGATAACGAAAGTAAGTTCAAAAATCGCTCTGCTAGATCGGTGTTTGTTCACCGATCGACACATACGACGACTAAAAGTGTATTCGCGCTTTTTATTGTTCTCGGGGAGTTCCAAAGCAAGGGAATAGAACGTTGGAAAAAATTAGGAGAAAAAAAATAACAAAACAAAACGATATTTATGTTCGTTCAACAGCGCGAGTACATTTTTCCGAATGTCGGTCCAAAACAAATCGAATCCGCGCGGTTTGTAGCCAACACCCGCGTTCTCATTCATTTATATGCTTGGCGAATTGATAGCCGCGTTTCGCTGATTGGCGGACAGTCTTAACATCGTTTTTTTCTATTGGCTCGAGATTACGCGACAGCTGAACTTCGTGTCGCGACCCGAACGCGAGTTTATTCAACTAGATGTCGGTCGAAATTTTGTTAGGCTGCGCAGTTTTATTACAAATGTACTTTCCTAGCAAACAAATCTATTTGTCAAACGAGGGGACAAATCATAATGGCGAAAATAAGTATGATGATCCATTTTTTTCTCCCAACGAAATTTATTCTACTTATCATGGAATCGCGATTGCACATTTTTGCAAAAAATCGTTGTGAAAAAAATTACATCTCTCGAGAGAAATCGAATATTTCTCGTTGATGTTACGATATACGATAGTTGCGATATTAACTTGAATCTCGCATAATACTTCGATGAATCAACAAATTCACATCAATAATCGACCGGAAAATTTTCTTTCTAACCGAACCATTCGTCGTATTGCTCATCATCATCGATTTCTATTTATCAGCGATCCTCACGTTTTTTTGATTGGATTTTATTTCGAATCCATTACTAGAGGAATCCGTTACTAGTTAGTACATTTGACAAGTAATTGTTTCTGGAAAACTTTTTCATTTCGGTATTTTTCAACTCCAAATTTTTTGCCAGTTATTTCGAGAAAATAATTCGATTTCCGAATAATCGATTGAAAACGCCACTTTCTTTCTACGCCCGAACATAAATGTTTCACATGATAAAAGGCACACTTGGTAGCGGCCACAATCCGTCGTAGATCGAAAATTCGTCTTTTAGACGGACGACGGGTCGAAACACGAATTTTCGGCCTTAGTGGTAAGAAAAATCATTGATTAGTGATTGAAGACGCAGCTCTATTGTCCGTCGATTGTTCTCAGATTTTGCGATTCGATCGTGAGGTGTGAAGAATTTAGGCAAAAAATAAATTTAAGTAACGGTTTGTGGACACCAATGATGAGAACGATCTTTCGTGTCGTTGCAGTTACGAACTGTACAGCATCGAACGTGAAACTGCGGTAGATGACAGCATTCAAGTGACACCGGCTGAGACAATCGCGATACAGTATCATTAGTGATAAACTGTCGATTGAAAGAATCGGCTGTATGCCCGAGGAAACAAAACTGGTTCCCGGCCGGAAAACCGTTACGACACGCGAAATGGAGATTCGATATGAGAATCTGCTGAATTCGGTATTCTCTGTTCAATACGAACCATCATGATAATCGTGATTTGTGAGCCAAACTTTTCAGATAAACAACGCTCATCCTTGAGGCAGTCTATTGACCTTGCATAAATTACTTAACATTGCCGATCGTTACGTCCTACGGTCGAATTAGAGAACGGGCGTTTGATTTTCCACTGTTATTCTCACTCACTCGCATATGTGCTCATTTGAAATACCACTAAAAATGTGCCCTCAGGGTGAAACCTGCAGGTACCGTCGGAATATTGAACGGCAAAGGAAAAAAATAAACGACATGAAATATTCGAAACGCGACGCAAACAGATTTGAATGTTAAAAACGCCTTTGCAGAAAGGCCGTTTTTCTCTCGAATTATACTGACAATGAAATCGAATCTGTATCGTTGAATCGGACTGAGATATATCAATTTAACAAAAAAGGAGGACACAAATCACATATTTCACGTGTAAAGAAATTTTGAGAAGCGAAGCGAAGAGTCTGAAAAACAGGTTTATCACGGCTGTGCATTCGAAGTGATTTTTGTAATCAAATCAATCATTATAAGCATCTCACCGGTGATCACAATTTTTCTGGGAATCTGTGGAAAACTACCTGTATCGATCGTTTCAAACATCGATATTTCAATGAAGAAAAGTGAGATCGCGTTTCATTTATCGTATAGCTATGAATGTTATCTGTTGAAAATCGAGTCTCAAAACTGAATTAGTTTATCAAACAACCAGGATCACGTTTCTCTCTTTTACAGATTCAGCTGATCGTGATAATTTCTCCGAATCAAATCGTAATACTGATCCTACTTTCTCGACTATAGGACAGGAGAAGAAACCACAATCAAGAAAATCGAGTAAGAATTGCACTTATCTTTGCTCGGATATGTGCGAAAAAAGTTTCTGGCTGTAAAAGCAATTCCTTCACGAAATTTTTCCCAAGCCACGTCATGAGAATTTCCCCGAAGGATTCCACAGGCCATAATCTGATGTCGTTCGCGAATCCGCATATATTTTTTTGGTAGAGCAAATGAAACTATGGAATTACGATCGAAATGGGAGCTCCGCACCCCTGTCAACTTTGCATTAAATTACTCGAGCAATTTTTTGGTTATCTAATGTTATATCACTTACTGAGTATAAACTACAGAATGCGAACAAATTCGAACTATTCGTAATGAGCCATCTTGAAAAAATGACCACTATTGTAGAGAAGAAAATTATCCATCTCTCATTTTCGATAATAATCTTCATGAAACCTACCGTTCGCGATTTATGGCTCATTCAATAAACAGGCTTTTCTATTTCGGTCGATAATTCCTCTATTAATTGATTAAATGATGAAAAGGTATGAACATATAACCTGTCAATTGTAATAATGCGCTGCCCCCGGACGGGTGACCCGGTGCGCCGCACAGTGCAAAAAGATTTTTTTTCTGTTCGTAAACCGAATATCTCAAGTTAAGGTTAACGGAATAGAACAAAAATTCAAATAAGTATAGATCAAGCTATGCACAATGAAGGGAAATATTGGGAATACCCAAATATATTTTCCAAAGCCGAAAAATTTATTGAAAATTGGGACGGTTCGCTGTTTGTTTATGAAATCGCTCACGTTTTGATGATTGGCGATATATTTTTTCTAAAAACGCTGCCATCAATGGATATCAGTCCAGTAAACTTGAATCTAATCAAAAAATGTACCTGGGAATTTTCTTTTTCACGGAAATACGATTAAACGTGAAGAAACTTGAAATTTTCGTATTTTCCAGCAAGAACTCCATTACATTCTCATAATTTATGATGAATAGCTCATATAATTAGTATTTCGAACGCATTTCAGTACATCAAACTCAAATCCAACGAAAAGAGGACCCACGGATTATGTTTTTTCCTGAAAAATGTAATGAAATTCAGATAACGTGTCTTATAAATAGTTCATAATGTTTGATACCTCGAGTCAAGTTGCAGAAAAATATCATGTTTACTCACAAATTATTCGACTCCGTTCAAAAGAAACCCAAGTTTTCCTCCATGACATTGAATTTTTCAGAAAAAGCTGAAAATTTTCTTTATAATTTTGTCATCCTACATTACTAAATTAGGATAATATGTAACTACCGTTTTTATCGAAGATGGCACAACCTACACCAAGTTTTTGTACAGGATACAACGGTTGTACACAAGTAATATCCTCTACATTTTCCAATCGGACAATCCATTAAATTTTTTAGGAAGAAAGATACCCGTGGGTCCCCTCTTTTGGTTGGATTTGAGTTTGATGTACTGAAATGCGTACGAAATACTAGTTATATAGACTATCTATCCAAAATTATAGGAATGTAATCGAATTTTTGCTTGAAAATATGAGGATTTTACCTTGTTTCAAGTTTGGTGGGGGAAGTGATTTTATGGCAGAATTTGTTTTAGAAACACGCTGAAATGCACGAGTGAGCTTAAAATTCGTTTTCGCGTCCGCGAAGCGTCGAGGCGAACGCGAAAGAGAGGTCGTGAGCTCTCACTCGCACTCATAAAGATGCGGACTTGTTTAGAATATTTACGAGCAGGCCCATCCACGTTGTAAAAGAGGAGAGGTAGTGTCCGATAACGTGGGTTTTCCCGTGGTTCTCCCAACCGGTGCCGACGATGCTTCGTTGTTGACGCCCGCCGCCCCAGTTCATCATTTTCGTGACAATTTTTAATTAATTATACTGGATCACCTATTGATCTTAGAGAAAACAGTTGAATAGTTTTATAACTGCCTATTTTTGCTTCAAATTCTTTGTCTGAAACTTTTTCCATTTTCCTCGTCGTTATCGCAATATTGCAATTCTTATGTTTGACCCCTTTTTTCAACACTGCCATACATTTAGCGTAAAAATTCTGCAACCATTGGATTCCGGAGGTCGAAAACTATAAGAAAAATGCTAAGACTTTTACACATGCCAACATTTCCGATCGACCACATACGTCTCTTGGGTTCTGAACGCGTTCGAACGCGTTACCGAGCACACTGCGACGCTGCCGAGCGCAATAGTTAACGTAGGTCGCAGGATTTGGTACCAATTTCAAGGCGGAGTACATGATACTGTTATTCGTAATCATCGGGCGAACCCGTTTGCAGTTACCTGTGACTACTCGTACGAAGGAATTTAATTATTTAATTATTTTTTTTATTTATTTTTTAAATAATTAAAAAAAAATAAAAAAATTCGGTGGTAGTGGTACTAGGCGGGCCTTTTCTAGATAAGTACAATTTTGGGGCGGTTGAACCATGTCAATAATCCTAATATAGTGATACGAAATATTGGCCCGCCTTGTACCACCACCACCAAATTTTTTTTTTTTTTTTTTTTCAAATGTTATTTGGGTGAACCAATGGAGGCGTCAGTCCTCTATCGTTATATCTATGGTACTACGTGGCAGGACAGGAAGGCTGTCAATACCGTGTAATGAAAAGCCCAATTGTCAACTCGAAAAAAGACAACGTGATATCGGTACTAGGCAATAGCATCTGATTTCGAATCTTTTTTTTTACGAGGAAGGAATTTTTGTATAAAATAATAAGTGTATAATGTTTTCTTGGCATAGAATGTATTGTTTGTGGGTGACTATCACATTTATATAACTAGGCGAAAGTTTTTTGCACCAGAGGTGCTTTTATGGGGATATCACTATTTTTTGTAGAATTTGATTAATTACGTAAGTACAATTTTTTATTTGTTCATCAGTTATCAGTTACACTGATTATTAATAATTTCCATCGAAATGTAATAGTAATAAATTTATTATACGTGCGTAAATAATCTAGAAAGTTGTTTCCGTTTGTGGCTAAATACATTAATTTGCAATCTGAATGTAATGCACTCTCTGTTAATGTAATGACTGTAATTGTCTCTATTGCCTGGTACAACTTCTCCTTCTCTACACTCTTTCACAGGATTCGCTAATAGATATTCTCGTGACTTAGCTATTTTAGTTGCTTCTGATTTGCATTGAATCGTTTCAAAAATATTATTTATTTGCCGAATAATAATGGACAGATTATCGGAACAATTTTTTCATACAGAAAATCCTAACCGCAATCTAACCATAAAATCGTACTCCGCGCGCTTTGCCTACCTGTCAGAGCAGAAGACAACCAGCCTGAACAAAGAACGGCGGAACGGCAATGCCGTTCTGTAGTAATCATTCAATTCAACCCTGTGTTGCCAAACACTTGCAGGTATCTCTTAAAAAAAATATCTTACCGTACCTCAAATGATCTTGTTCTCAATTATACGCACAATTACGACCAAAAATACATTGACACAATAAATCATACCCCAGATGATTGGTATGATACCGTACTGTAGTTGGTGAAAATAAAGAGCTAACCAAAGCGCCATCTGGCTACGTCCATACTTGGTAGGTCTCTTCTCTCTACCTAGCGAAAGCCACTCTATACTCTTTATACCCATAGGTTTCTTGCCACAGCGAGTGACGTCACTGACTGACGAAGACGACGAAAATGCAATCTCGTCGAAGACACGTATAAATTACTTGCATCGAAACCTTCGAATAATAATATCTCAACTCTACGTCCACCGATTTGATCGCAATAGGGCTTAAATTAAAGCTCTCCTTTGCCACATCCTGCAATAAATATTACAATTCCGTATTTATAGCGAGACGGAAGAAATTAAGGATCATAAATTTTTTTTAACGGTCACTCAGTTGCCGTTCGGGTATAGCGACTCTGTCAGAGTCTCGCGCGGCGAGTGCGAAATTTTTTATTTTTTTTCATATAACTAGGCGCGAGACTCTACCGAGTCTCTTGATAAGACGAGAACGGGCGGATAGGCCGAATGATGCATAACTTGGTATAACCATCAACTGTTTCAAAATTGGAATTTTGGAGATGGCTAAATTATGTGTATTTATAACAATATTAGCATCATTATCAAGGAATGTTGAATGTTCCAAAGGCGACCAATCACCGTTTTACAACGCATGTTTGACAAAATGTCATGCCATGAATTGCATAAATGGTACGATCTATTTCAACTATCTTCATCGTCTAAGTACTTAAAAGTAACATTCTGGCTTAAAAAATATTATGGTTACGAATAGTGATACTTATTTGTTTTATAGATATAAATTTTAAAGAAAAACCGTCTATGGAACTGAGTCTATTATTTTGGACGTGTAAGGATGATTGTCGTTATGTCTGTATGTGGGATACCGTAACGTTCTTCCAGCTACAAAAATTAGATGTACCCAAATTTCATGGCAAGGTGTTGAAGCAATTTTGGAATAACAATCCACCAGTGGACATTATTTAATGACTCAATCTGATGTCAAAACTATTTTCTTTATTTTTATTCAGTGGCCATTCCAAAGAATTTTTGGAGTGCAAGAGCCTGCCTCTGTGATTTTCTCCTTATTGAATTTCCAAGCACATCTCATGCTGTACAGACGATTTAAACAAGAAGTTAGATCGTCAAATCCTATGTTTATTACTTGGACGTATTTTAGTATGGCAAGTTTAACGTATAACAATTATTGTTGCAATTAAGGTAACGAGTGTTACATCTTTGGAACAAATCACAAATCCAAATTCAATCATTTCAGGTTTGCATGAATGGATGGTTATGGTCAACAATTTTTCATGCACGAGATACAGAGATTACTGAAGTCATGGATTATTCTTGCGCGTTCATCATAGTTCTCACCTCCTTATTCTCAATGTTGTTGAGGTGTAATTCTTTAATCATATTACATTAAGTATAAAAACCAAACAACATAGGTATAAAATATTTCAATCTTTTTCATTGATATTATTCACAGAATATCATCTAGGAGTTGGAAAGAATATGCTGTTATTAACACTGGTTATGTGGGTGTTTTTTATATGCATTTATCACATTTGTGGTCTGGACGGATTGATTATGGATATAATATGATACTCAATCTGACTATTGGTAATTGGATTTCACATAATTCTCGGGATCAAGTCCTAACATCTGTCATATATTTTCAAGAATAGGTGTTACAAATTTCTCGTTGCCAGGTTTTTTGACATTTCTTACAACAATGGTTTGGTGGTATCGTAACAGAAGAGCTGTTAAACATGCAATGCTAATTGGCTGGTTCAATATCCTAACAGCATTGGTTACTTTGTTAGAGGTAGCCGATTTCCCACCAATCTTTTGGATATTTGATGCTCATTCTTTA
Source organism: Arge pagana (assembly GCA_963969455.1). Classification (NCBI taxonomy): domain Eukaryota; kingdom Metazoa; phylum Arthropoda; class Insecta; order Hymenoptera; family Argidae; genus Arge; species Arge pagana. Next base: position 202,469 of record CAXAKQ010000161.1, read on the forward strand.
TGGCATGCATCTACTGTACCATTAACTGTGCTTCTGTATGGGTAAGAAAGAGTTAAATATATGAAATTACAAACAAAGTGTGCTAATTAGGCTCAATTACGAGCATATAACAAAAAGTAATATATATAAATGATAAATCATAATTCGTCATTCAGAGATATGAATGTTATATTCACCAATGTTTCACAACTAATCTGGGTTGAGTAGCCGGAGTCGTTCCTTTGAAAAATCTGATTTTCTCCAGGTTCATGATAAAGGACTGTAAATATCTACGCCGACAGTACGAGCAGAGTTTATTGGATAAGAAGTGAACAAGACTGAATTGAAAATGCAAGCAGCAGATTAATGAATGATTTGAGACATTCCAAAAATCGATAATTGATAATAAAATATAGAATTCTAGGATTTATATACCAAATAGAAATACAAAGGAAAAGGATGTGTCCAATCGTTTCAGAAGTACCATTTCTCACTAGTTTGGAATATCCCGTGAGTACAGGTTTAGTTGGGAGTGGAGCGTAATTCACACAACACATTTTAATATAAATTCCAATCACTTGTATCGTATTTCATGGTATTTTATATCAGTACTTATACATATTCAATCAGAGCATCGTGTTGTAATTCATAAACTGTAAAATACATAAAATTAAGTACAAAATTTACTGTTCGTGTTCGAATCTAAGGATATCGCTATACAGTGTGAAATGAAAATCATCATTCCAGTGCTGCAGATTGTTGACATTCCCATACGTAAAGAGAACCAGAATAACATGTTCAGTACGTTGTAATTTTTGTTCTCTTGGTTGACAATATGATAACGATGGTAGGCTACGATATCCTAATTAAAGCCCAAATTTCAGAAAAAAATCGACTCTTGATTCAAGCATTGTGATGTCTATGAAAATTGAATATTTTGGTCATCAAAAATCAGCAACATTATTCATTAAATTGTGTACTGATTGTCAATCTCATTTTCTTGTAGCATACAATAATAAAGACTAAAATGTTATCATTCAATTGTAGTGAGTTCATTGAACAATGTTTTGTTGTCGTGACGCAATATTTTCCTGGACGTGGCGATTAAATGCAGCATGGAGACGTATTGTTAAAGATATCGACGGTATCGAACACGTTAAATTTCAATATGTAACAGCGTAGTATTATCACCCTTATTTGGTGAAATGTTATTCGAATCATGAAAAATGATATTCATTCTCTGTGAATGCTTTTAATGAAGCCTATGATGAAGTTTAAGACTGATAATGTTAACATTTTAATTAATATTAAAAGTGGAAAACGTTGCTGAACCGAAGTTTCAAATACATGATTATCTTTTCACAAAAGTTCTGAATGATACGTTAAAAACCATGTTGATGTTATTGGAAGCATGGTAAAACACTCGATTCCACTGTGAAATCTAAAATAAATTGTTAGTATGATTATATTTGTATATAATAAAATAATAGGCATTATTTACTTCGGGGAATGTTTTATCGTATTCCAGAAGTAGACATGTACATTGCCCGACACAGTATGTACCAGTGCTATAATGTAACACGATAATCTTAACATTTTACACCTTGGCATTGATTGAATCGTTGTGCATTTCTATGACAAAATGTCATGAGGGAAGTTACAATCAATATGCAAGTTTCAAGCTGCACGAAGCTGCCACTGTTAAAGATCATTTGACATGTACAAGAAAAATCGTTCGTTTGTCATTTATTTTATAATTATATTAGTCTGTTAAAAATCGTACATATCTGATATGAATTCCAATCATGTTTGATTTTTATTATATAAAAACTGGTGCACAAATGCTTGAGTAGCCAGTTCATAAAATAATTATTACTTTTATGAGAAAATAATCGTCAAAATAATTTCTGCCAATAATTTTTCAATATTATTTCAAGTATTAAAATTAATAAATTATTACCAATTTTAGACACGTTAGAGTATATGCGTACGCTTCCGTCGATAAGATGTGGAAACCTTACAGGTTTGCATATTACGTTTCGATTTGATACTAAAAATACTCTGTAAGTTTCTTATACTATATAGTTGTTAGTAAATGTCCATAGATATTCGTAAGAACGATACCCTTACTCTAATTCCTTACACTTTACCTAAAGTAACATCTTTACCATCATAATTGTTGCAATCAGTTACAATAGAGAATCATTCTTCAGTCTTGCTATAATTTCAAATGATACAACAGTACTACAGACTTCGTTTTTCGAATATAAGTAACCATAAATTTAAGTAAATTTGAAAATGCAATATACTGAAAACAGTCTTCAGATTGATACAATTAATCTTAATTATTCTGAAATCGTCATTGCAATCAACGTAAGTTGCTGTTCACTCTTTGACGCATTATTATCGAATACGAATACTCTTTTCGTGCTTTTGAATGCACGAACCTCGTGTTTTCCCAGATTTCAATTGTTGTTATTGTTGATTAGAATATGGGTAATTTTCGTTTGATGTAGATCGATGTAAATCATTTGTTAATCATGTTGATAAGATTTTAAGCACTAAGGTGATCGTTGTTACCGATATCACATATAAATATATTTGGTACAACAAAAGAACACATTTTTTCATCTGTTCCACAGACTTTGGTGTCATTATAAAAACCTGATTTTTCAATAAATTTTGTCCAATGGATAATTCAGAACAGATGCTTCAGAATAGACCACGTACAATAACAGAATAGTATTATTTGATGAGGCTACAACTGGAATTAATTTTCAAGGCGTGATTACAAATTTACGGCATCGAATTATAAAATTAGCATAAGATTTCGAATGATTCTCAAGAACTATGTTAATATGTTATTACGTTCTGTCATTATAAAATGTATTGAGCTGAGTTACTGAAACTCTTTAGATGGCAAATATCAGAAGTTATTCCACAATCATTTATATGTTAATGTGATAACATGACGATTACAGTACCTCATTATAGAACGGTAGGTGAATAAAGTAAAATGTAAAGAAGTCTAGCTTTTGCATTCTCAAGTGCAAGATCTGTAAATAGTTAGTATATATAAATACATATGCCTTGAAAGATGAGAAGTATTTTCCACCCGCAACATCAGTTGTTTTAGGAATCAATTGAAAGATTATTATCACAATTTGCATAATAACAGTCAGCGTTTTCAGTATTTGTACAACTACAAAAATTGAACAGATTGTGAAAAGTATTGGGTATCAATAAAATTTCAGTTAAGCAATTGAAGCGTATTGGTTTACCTAGGGACTAGGTAATAGCGTAAAAAAGAGCTGACCAAGCCTTTTATATTTTCCGTACTTTGATACCCAATGTAAGTACCTCAATGCTTAAATAGCGCCTCATTCTCTGGATTGTCATCTTTATGTTTTTCCAAATTTCCAGAGAGAGTAGGATCCGGCCTACGTCGTTTGAAAAAGCCAAGCTTCCAAAGAACCAGTGTGAGTAAAATTAATAGAAGCAAACCTGCTACTATAGCGACGATTATTATCCATATGGGCACTGGCTCAGCATTTTGTTGGTCAAGGAAATCGGGATAGGCTATAGTTTCCGCCTAAAACACGATATTATTATTTTTATTTTGACGAAAACATTAAATAATCCGATGAAACTTACGAATCCTTCATCGTCCTTCATATTTTCTTGTTGTATCAACGGACTAAGTGGAATAGTAATTTTAGCGTTTGATCCAATTTTAACCATATGAACTTTTGGATAATCCTCTACCAAAGTTGAATTCCAAAGCCTTTCATAAAAAACGAAATATGATTATTGTACTATTCTAGTATATTTTATGTAACAGTGATACTTTGCGCATGCATCATACTGACCTTGCTTTCACGGTAATCACAGCTTCTTGTTTTCTTTGCAAATTGAAAATGACACAGGTGATTTCGAAACATTTGGCCGTTCCTGCTTCACAATTCTGTGGAAAGAATACACTCTGCATGTGTTAACATGCTTCAGGAAATAAGGATAATTCTAATTCTAATTTATGATACTAATCATCAGATAAATTTTATCCATACGAACAAACCATCGAGACAACTTGTCGCCTATGTCCATCCTTGGCGATTATCGTTCGCGTATTAACAACTTTTTCGGTTGCTCTTCGTTTCCGAATATGATTTGTTGTACGATTTGGATAGGTTAATGGTGCGATTGTAGATGTCGGGAAAATTAGGTCCATATCGTCCAGACTGCGACTAGTTTGTAAATTGAGTGGATTCACTCTATGCTCGGCAGGTAAGATACATTCTCCACCGCCCAATGCTGCAAATAATAGTCAAATCATCATGCTAGTTACGTTTAAAATTAAATACTGAACGGAATACAGGGAATATCATATTCGCGACTCCAAGTTTGACCCACCTTGCACTGTCGGTAACTCTTCCAAATAAAGAAGCCACTTCCCATGAGGTTTATCATTGGCAACTTCGTAAGGCCACAATATACGCATTTCCACGTTGCTAACTTTCCATGGACCTTCGTTGAATATTTCGTAGACGTGCGAAACCTTAGAACCAACCGCATTCATATGTCTTATCGCAGATTCGCCAATAACTGCTCCACCATAGACTACTGATTGTGGTTTTGCACTTCTGTCATGAAAATTTAGACAAAATATTAATAACTTGAAATTTTATGATTCTGCAATATCAGAAGTCGTCGTTTACCCTTTTACAGATAATTCGGCTCTCTTCAACACGGTAGCTTGCAAGTAGAGCGGTTTTTTTTCGCTAATTTCCTTCGATGTTGAATTCACAAAAACGACAAAACCTAATTGAGATTCATTATCTTCTAAACCTTTAGGATCAAACCTAACTTGTATGTTGACCGACTTGTTCATTTTGAAGGGGTTTCCAATGGCACAAGTAACAAGCGTGGTATTATATAAATTACATATTGCAGAATCATTACTTTTGCTAGCAATGTAATTCAAACTTGGAGAATGTGTGATAAATAGTTGCGCTTCATATGCAGATTCCCATTTGTTGGTCGCGTTTACACCTACTACAACTTCTTCTCGTTCTCCGAGTAATAATTCGTAGAAATTTTCGTTCACAGGTGATGCTGAACAAAAATAGAGTTGAATAAATTAATAAAATATTCAGAGTCCTGGATAAAACAATTTTTTGGCGACTTGGATTAAATTCTTAAGCAGAAAAATTCATCAATGAAACTCACTGGGTAGATTTAGTTTTGCCTGTACATACAGATCACTTTCGCATATATCATTATCGCCGCACTCCTTTTGGAACGTGACTTCAAATACTCTAGCAGCTTCTTGTTGATTTAGAATGGGGAATTTTTTTATTTCAGGTAATGGATCTCCTTCAGCTGGCATAACTGGCTGTTCTTGGATAAGTGTGTAATTGAAACGAAACTTTATTGGAGATTGAATATCACGTGTGTTTTCCTACAATATGAATTGGTTACTTTGTGAATTTTTGTTGTCGAAGAAAATGAATTATCATGAGATGAACTTTGACCCATTACCTTCAAATATACGATATCGCGTTGACAATGGACGAGCTTTGATGGATCCAGTATGACTGTTCGATTTATGTAGTTTGGGCGAGGATTTCCTTGACCAAACCAAACTCGAGAAAACTTTCTTGCACCCGAAAAAGTTTCAGCTTCAATATAGTAGTTGAGTTTCAAATTTTGTACATCCTCTTCCTGTACCAATGACGCCGTCTTACAGCAGGCCTCAAACGAAAAACTGAAAATCAATTCATGAGGAACCAAATTTCTATTTTAATATTGATAACATTTGCTCCCAAAGTGGTATGTCACCATGTATGGTTGGATGCTGAATCCTCAGGACATTCGACATTATTTGGATCAATAGGGTCAATCTTCTCTTGATAAGTACCATTTTTATTCAAATACTGAATATAGGTTGTGATATCAATAATTTTTCTTGAACGAAGTAGCACTACGGCATCATCCTCGTAAGCGCCAATCAAAAGATCTGGATATCCATTTTGATCCATGTCGATTCCTCCACTCAACGAATATCCAAACGTACGAACTGTTGTTGGCATTTGATCCGAATGTATTATCTGAATGAAGATATCAATAAGTACTTTCATATTCATTGTCTGTGCTGCTAAATACAAATCTCACAAGCCTTGTGTGCCCAGAAATCAATAGATCAACGAATTACAAACCTGTGATGGTGTAGTGATGATGCCATCCTTCGATCCCAGGTATATATATACCACGCCATTACCTTCATAGGGAGCCCCGATAGCTACATCTTCATAGCCATCCTTATTCAAATCTCCCAAGTTCGTCAAGGCGAACCCAAATCTTCGAATTTAGAATAAACGATATAAAAATTTCAATGTTTTATAATTACATCCAAATCATGACGATGTTTTAGTTCGTGAACAAACCTAGATTCCTCGTGTCCAACTAACTTTACAGGCTTATTACACTCTGGATCATTATTCGATTTTCTGCATAACTTAGTGTATATGTAAACTGCCCCACCCTCAGCCTTGTTGAAATAGAAAGGAGCAGCAACAATGAGATCCGCGGTTCTGTAATTGCATGCAGAATAACGAAGTGATACTTGAAAGACTGAAAATCTTGCTCGTATATTGATATCAAACTATTAGATATTGATATCACGTGAATGAAATAGGAATGCGAATTACTTGTCTCCATTAACGTCAGCGGATGTAATTTCATATCCATAACTTGAAGCAAATTGTTCTCCATCCAAAATCAAATCAACATCCATTTGTTCAATGTTTTCCCTTCTAGTCAGCAGAACTACTTGCCCTGTTCCATTTGATCGTGGTGCTCCAGCTGCATATGATATTTGATTACTAAAAAACGTTCCGGCTGCTACAGACATACCTGAAAGAAACAAATATCAATGTCATATGGTTCGTACAACAAATCTGATGGAAACTATAATACCAACCCAAGTAGCTGTATTTATTGACCGGAGAAGCATCTTGCGTAGGTGCTGAGTAAATACTGCTGTCACGATAAAGAAAATTATCAGAAATGGTAAAGAGAAAAACATTTCCTCTCCATGTGTGTGGACCTGGCGTACCGATCAGTACGCGATCTTCTGATGTTAATAAGCCGCTGGTTCCAGCTTGACAATATCCAAATTGTTCGTGAGCTCTGTAAATTTCCAATCGTTCTACAATTCAGCCAAAGAAATATGCATTGGCTCTCAAACCAAGTATATTGATAATTAATCTCACTTATTTGTTGGTTTTCCCGAACAAGGTTTTTTCACATCATCATATTTCAAGTGTTGGTCGAGAATATAACACAGACCTTGTCCCCAACGTGAGTCTGTCGTTTTTGTAATGTAGCGATGGGCGCAAACCTGAACGTGAATCAGAATTTTTTTTTTACCCGCTCAATAAAATTGACATAGGCATAATGGAATTTCAGGCGATATTGCATACCATTACTTTGCGCCCAACTCCTTGACTCCGAACGGTTACTCCTAGCCATTGATTGTCTTTTATTTCATCGTTGCTTGGCTCGACTAATTCATCAGATTCTATGCCTGTAAACAACGATTTAATGAATAAAGTAATTAACAACGTAATGTGCAATTTGGTAATGCGCATTCATCAGTCCAGTGCGTTCTTATGCTTTTATTACGTACCAGTGGTGGATATCATAGCAATTAAAAATTCGTTGTGACAAATGAGATAAAATTTATTGGCTTTAGGTGAATCTGAATATACATTAACTGGTTGAAGTTTCTTACAAATTACGCGTAAGATAAAACTTCTGTGTAACCAAATGGGCAAATGTATTTTCGCTTTTGAGTTATAATAATAGATAAAGATGCGGTATTTAAAAGAAAGCAGCAGCAGTTTTCTATGAATATGATAAAGCAAATGTTACTTCATAGTACCAAATTGGTGTATTTGATGTTATGAAATTTATAGTTATTCACAGAACATTACATTATGTAGGTATTCATTGATATCGTGCTTGAAAAATGCAATGCATAATTTCTAATCATGGTATATTGTTAGTCGTTGCAGACTTTGAAAATTCCCAGCTGCTAAATTCCCAGCAGCTAAATGAAAATAAATGAAGAAAATAGCAGGATTGTGTCATATTACAGCAGATTTTGTTGAATCATTGACGTCAACCATTATAAATGTTGAGCTTTTAATTAACATAGCAAATTTTCTTCTTCCCAAACAAAACTTAATCATCATGATTGTTTTCATGCTCTTCAAACATAATTAGTATCGACATGCACAACAAATCGGCATCCTGTGGCCATACAGCAAAAAATTCAGCAGCAGCACTACAATAGTTCTGTTGAGTATCATTTTCTTAAAACTCCAGTTGTCAACTTACTTGAATCATTCTCACTGGTATATCTCGCTGAGGTAACCAAAACATAATTACGATATGAATTATTTACGAATGATATATGGAAAAGTTTAAAGAGTTTAGCAGTTTAAATAACACAGCGTTATAGCACTACTATGACTTCATGCGGAATGATTGTAAATTTAGCATTGCTACCTTTTTAAATGGTTCAGTAACGCGATCAAAGATTTACAGTCATAATAGCGTATTACAAACTAATTCAGTTTACTTGTTATTGAGAAATTATCAGGGGCGAAATGTTGATATTAACAACGAAAAAATAACAAACAAAAAACTGCACGTCAATAAATTAAGCTGGAATAATTTTGCGGGAGATAAATCTAAAAGAAATGTGCAACTAGAAACCATTGCTAATCTCTTTTTTACTCGAGTACTACATGATATCGGTGAGCAAATGTGTGACTAATGAGTTCCAATATAGTGCTGACTACATTTGTAGATGGTAAAAAAAGAAAAGAAAAGAAAAAGAGATTAATCATACTACGAATTACCTTATCTGTTCTTAAATTAAAAATGTAATTTTATCCAATACCTCTTTGAAGGTATTAACTTTTGATAGGAAAATAAAATTCTATCAGACTAGTAATGACACTGTAAACTCGATAACGTAGCTATGTCAAATGATATGGAAATACTTACTTTCTCTACCGTCAGTAATGACTTGTTGACAATCACGCGTGATAGTTGTAAGCGGACATTTCCACAATGCGCCAGAACGATTTGTGCCTGGTTGTAAATTCTGATCTAACGGAGCGCCAATCAACATCCTTGAAGAAAAAAAAATTATATAACTTTATATCATTATCAACATCTACATTCATGGTTTTGATACTGATATCTATTTACGTTTGTACTCTCAAGAGCCGGATGTAATTCACGATAGCATTTAACACACTGTGATCAAGGAAATGGATAGTAACGCAACGCAGGCCGATTACTCATACCTAATATCAAGCGTCTTCACTGAACTAATCCAACTTTGTGTCATGTAAGATGAATAATGCCTTCAATATCTTTGTAACAAATCATTTATTCGTAGAATAAATTATTTGCACCTAGCATCACATGATAGATAAAAAATATGCAAAATTGAATTTGAAAACTTACCAATTTATCGGTTTCTTGTTCGCATCATCGAAATTTTCTTGATGTTCGGCTACAGAGTATCCAAAGTATGCTCCCTTATTGCCTCTCTTGATAACAGGTATCCTGGCTTCTAAATTGAATGCACATACATCGTGTATTCCCAAAAGGAGTATAACTAAATGTCCAAGTTTCTTCATTTTAAATTCAGAGGTACCGATAAAGTACCTATAAAAATACGGGACGAGATCAGAAATGATGTTCTTTAGCGTGATATTCTGCTGCTGTATTACTAGCCGAACTGAGCTGAACAAGCTCGAGCTTAGAATGATGATACCTCTACTATGCATGGATTAAACATCATCCAGAGCACGGGTAAAATGTGTACGAATTCATGTATGATAATCAAATAACATATATGAATACACATTCACAGCTATCTATATGTATATATATCAATGAGCACATAAGAGTCAGATCATGGAGACTAGAGACCCGGAGGCCGAACCAGAGAACATAGATATACATGAAAGTTTAGCCCCTATGTTGATATTTGTCACAGAAAATGTAGGCCAAATTTCACCTGCAGGTAGCGTGGCTTTGTATCGATGTGCCCTACACATTGATACATAATGAACCGAGTGATATAATGTGGAATGTTTCGGGCTCACTGATACAGGCAGCGCTCGAAAGTGGTCGGGGTGATAACTACGATCACCGCAAGAAAGTCTGCCAACAGATCTCGTACGGCTACGCTTCGATGTAAATCTATGTTCTCTGGCCGAACGTAATGCCACGAAGCCTAGATACCAGCCCGAGCAGAAATCAAGGCAAATAAAAGACCAGGTATGGTCTTCGGCATTGATTTAAGCAGCCAATCGGAAAGTGCCCCATTCGGGAACCATCTTAACTGTAGTTAGCCAATCCCAGTTATCCGCGGGCGTTTCAAATGGGTGACAGTGGTGTAAAGTATTACATTGTTAACAGATCATATAGAATTTATTATTCTCAGGTACTAGTTTCTTATCTTCAGGGGATAACTGATTTCTTACACATTTATAAAGAAATACATGAGAAATCAAATAATAAATTTGAGAATCTTTTTACGCCTATGTTTTTCCTGATTGTCCTGTTTATTACTATTCGAATCTACTGACATTTTCATTTCTTTTTCTGTTTATTCTCGACCTTTTTCTTCTTTTCTCTTCCTGAATCTTCTCTTGCCAACAATTTAATCGAATATAAGTTCTAGTACGTATCAGAGTCGTTAAAACTGCGTCCGGAATCTTAATGTTAAATTCAATAATCCTGTTATTGACGCGTTGCCATAATTTTTAAAAAATGAAACATTCCTTAGATAAAACATCGTTTCTATGGAACTTATTAAATTCTTGATCCATTTCTTTGGCAACTTTCAAAAAATATTCCGAGGGCTCAGTGAGATAGCCATCACAAACGAATCCAATGAGATTTATCAAATAGGGTTTCTAAATATTCAGTAAGACATCCTAAATATAGATATTTTCCTGCTTCAAATCCAGCAATATATTTCAATGCTTCGCTACGTGTAAGGTCGTTTTCAGTGAAATTTGACTCCAGAATATTTCCTGTAAAAAAAAAATCAATGTTGCTATCTTTTTTAAAAATGTGTGTAAAATGATGATCAATTCACACTGTTCATATGCTTTTTTATTGATAATATCAACGCTACTATAAGATCATGTGATTCAGAAAACATGATCAAATAATAAGTGTATGCAAGTGTTGTAGAGTTGATCTTTAATTTTTCACCACAAAATTTGAAGATTTCATGAAAAACATTTCAGTATACAATGATTAATTAAATTCTCTTATACATTATACTCAAAATTATGATGGTAAAATTCAAGTTCTATATACAATTCTACTCAAAAAATCTTTTACGCTATTCATGATTTTCTTTAAATAAATCATTTCAATAATTGTAAGGAATATGTACAATTGAAATATTTCAGATTCAAATAGATTCTTTTTATCCAGAAATTGACAAGTAAAAATAATTCATCTTGTAAACAATATATAGTGATATATTATTGACTTATTTTGGCCTGGTACCTTCAGATTTAATTTGTTTAATATAATCTTCATAATTGACCTCATCAACTTCATAATTAGCTATTGTGACATTACTTTCTGTGACCGCAGATGCTACAGAAATATCGATAACATCTCTGCGATCGATCAGTGATGATTCCACATCTGGATTTCTGGAATTTGGAGGTATAGTTGCCATTGTTTTCTGACTTGAGTTCACAAAAAGTGGATCATCATGATCAGCAGCATTTTCGGCTTTTGTTAAAACAATATTGGCATGTTTTCCTAAAATACACCACCTCAATCGAAACTTGAAGTTGAGAGAGGTAGGATGATCATTAGCAGCACCAATGCTTCTCAAATAGGCGAAAAGATTTTCAACAGAATCTTGATTCAATCTACTTGTCAAGATATATTCAACATAAAATCGTCTAAAGCTTATTGTTCCTTGATAATAGAACAGCATCTGTCTCAAAGACATACAGTTGAGAATGATGCCTTTATCGAATGGCAGCAGTTTTTTACGGTTTCCGATTTTTACATCTTTCATGATTTGAAACTTTATCCAAAAGTCTATTCTGATCTTCCAGAAGTGAAGGTTTCCCGTGAGGTTCTATGCTTGATTTGTTGTTAAATGGGACCTTACTATTAAACAAATCGAACCAGGCATCCATAGTCTCAAAAACTTCAGCTACTTTCTGCCAGTCTTCGTATTTTAGTAGATCATTTCTACCCGCCTACAGAATAGCTCTTGACATGGTTTTGGAAATGAGTTTGGTTGCAGGAGCTACATTGTATCGTCTGGCTCCACGAACTTCTATCTGTTCAGGAGTAACTTTGAAAGCTACTTTCAGTTCTGGTTTTTGGTTCAAGTGGATCAGTTCTTGTATAACTTTTTGGTTAACATATCTTGTTTGCGAAGAACCCTCTTCATCAATTACAAAACAGTATCCATCATCAAGGAAATGATTTCTGTATAGCTTATATAAGTGTAGAGTATCAGCGAAAACAAATACTTTCAGGTTCACATTGCAAGGGTCAAGAAAAAAAAATTCTGTGTTTCCTCTATTCCTATTTTATAGTTTCTGTACGCATTGAAATTATTTCCAGCAAGATCTGTTACACCAGCTGCTACAATGTAGCCAATATCCCATAATTTGCGAATAATATCTGTCAATTTTTTTTTGTGAATTCTTGATCAGATTTATAAAAAATAGCCTGTTTCCACTGTGAGAATAACTCTCTTCCAATGCCTACTTGGGCTCTTTTGTGAAGACCAACCACTTGCTCTAATTTTTTATCAATCTCTACTGTTGAAGAATTATACACTTCATCAAAACAAAGAACAGCACTTTTTCTTCCACTGCCAAGGAATTTCCTTTGACCCACATCAAATGTAACACATCTTTTAAAATGCCTTCAGTCAAATTCAAGTGAGCAGCCCATTTTCTTAAAGTTGAAAATCCTGGGTACGGAAATTCTTGATTCAATAAAAACTTGTATCCTATTGGGCTAATACTTCTCAAATTCATAGCCGCAGATATATCTTCAATAGTCCACTTCATCCTCTTCTTCTTAGGATTAAGAAGTTTGTCTATTTGCTTTGCAGTGAAAATGTAGTCCAGTAAATCGTGAACTTGCTTGTGTATAAAAGTTTTGCTTTGTAGACGTTTCAGTTCTTTTTTGACCGAAACATTCTTCTTTTTGATTAGTTTATGCTCCTGTTTGAGTTGTATTCTCTCCAGGCTTGTTCACAGCAATTCTTCCTCTGATCAGACTCTTCTTTTTCTTTCTCCAATTTATTGACCAGCTGAAGGAGAGAATTTTTTTCCTGTTGTATTTTATCAATTGTCATTGCTTCATCTTCTCCTAATTGATGTCTATTGGAAGAAAAGGAAAAAGTAATAATCTACTAATGTACTCATTGTAAATCATAAAAGGAAAAGCCAATTAAATTACCCAGCATGTACAACTGGAGTACAAAGTAAAGATCCACAGAATTCAGGTACGACATCTTTTGCTACCTGGAGCGATTTACTGTGATGCAAACAAATTCATAAAAGTTATTATTGATCATTCTCAATTCAGAAGACGATTTTTGTTACAAGCACAATAAACACATTAACCTTGAGAATTCTGAAATACTTTCGCATTGGTCAAGTCTACAAGAGCGTTCCTCGTTATGAATATTAAATTTTCAGTTGGGATGGCAGTGTTTGTGAGACGATGTCTCTTAGGAGATTATCCCAATACATTTTCCAAATATGCGGGTTTTGGTAAGTAATCAGTTTCTTTAAAATGTTTGGAGCAGATCCGAGTTGGAGAGAAAGTTTGGTTTAGTCGAGTGGAAAATAGATTCTAGCAGACAATGTAATTGTCTAGTTCTTAGAGACACTTAATTAATTTGGATGAAGGACTCTTTTACAATGTTCCCTTACTCATCAAGAATTGAATTAAAGGATAATAGCGATGTAATAATAGAACATTTCGACACGACGTGCGAGAGGCTCGATTTCAGCATGCGTCCATTTGGATCGAGCTTAACGCACGAAGGTCGAAAAAGATATTCATGTCTTACCAGTAGTTTTTAGGTTACGATGTGGAACTGGACAAATTTCGAGCCATTTCAAAAAATATTCCTCTTTTGAAGGAAATCCATAATAATGTATTTGCTTTTCATTTAACCTGGTGGATCTGTTTTTACACCCTTTGACTGCACAACTTGGCATTTTTTACAATGATATAGTATCGCTAGCTAACTAGTTTTTCAAAACGACGAGAAATAAATCTGTATATTTTTTCTATATGGCTCCCGGATGGGGGAGTGATGCGCAGAAGTGGACGATACATAAGTATGCTTGTGGGCCATACCTGGTCTTGTATCTACCTTGGCAGAAATCAAGTCAGGCTAGCCTGACTTAGAATCAGGGACTGGTTAGCTTCACTGATCACTCCTGAAGTGGGCGAATGCAGCCAGATCATGGACGGACCGCGCCTCCCAATCAAACAGCAGCACGTCGGTGTGGCGCACTGAACTCTATACATAGAGTTCAGTGGTGTGGCGCAAAGCGTTCGGCTCGCTTCGGAATGCTTCGGAAGACCGAACGCGCCCAAAGCATTGTTCGGCAGCCCTCCAGGTTACGAATTGCTCAGCCCCACCATGCCATCTGCTGGCTACCACACACGAGAAGCAGCGGTCTATCTGTGTGACAGCCAACGTTCGGGTCTCCAAATCGCGGCGAGCAAATCCGAAACATTTAAATGCCGTGAATGTGCGGACTATGCGCACTTACGATTGAAAATCCCATCTCGTTGCTTTTTCGCGCAACTTCAGATGCGAGACTCGACAGAGTCAGGAGATGGAACAAAATGAACTATTTTTTCGTCAATATAAGTCAATTCGCGCCAGGTTGGAAATCCGTTTCACGACATTTCCAATCGATCGCGCTATACTTGGCGAGAAGAAATTTTTTTTCCATAGGAATTTTGCATAATTGTTATAAACAAATTCTAAAAAAAAAGTTTAATTCGCGTCAGGTTGGAAATCCGTTTCACGTCATTTCCAATCGATCAGTTTGAAGGATTTAAAAGCCTCTTTAGGCGCTAGTTGCGTAATGTACTATTTTAAACGCGACATTTCTGCATGTACTTCTTTCCGCGTCACCCGCGAAGTAAAGTACGTAGTACGCGTTTTTTTATGTGATGTCCCCAGTAGGCATAATCCACGTTAAAGATCAGATCAACGCAAAATGAGCTACGAATGAAAGGGATTTCTAGTATAATGACTCTGATATCTAAAAATGATATCTAAAACCAAATACCGAATAAACCGAATGTGACCTAAAATAATTTCATTCATACTAAAAAGTTTGAAGAAAAATTGGTATCATGCAGAAAGCTCGCCTAATTTTCTAATAAAAAAATTAGTTTTGGTTTTAAAACAAAATTACGCGAATCCTCTTTTTTGTTTCGTTACTGGGGTGCTTTATTACAGTAAGCCCCCTTGTCTCTCACTTGGGGTGTTTAATTAGAGTGAGTCTGCTTGCCTCGCTGTCCCCCACAACACATTTGAATACATTAAACATGAATAAAGGCATACAAATTTGGAATAACTTTACATCATGTATAAAATGCCAAAAAAAAAGTTACTTCACGCATTCATACACATCCCAATCACCATCATTTTCACATGAATATAAATTTAACCTACTCTTTGGTGGTTGCTCGGGTTGTGAATACAAATTTTTAGAAGACATTACTTTCAAATCATCTCTAGTGATTGTCATCGTGGCGGCACTCTCATTTCTATATTTCAAAGCCGACCTGATAATACAAATTGCATTCAAGGTTGTAGCACCTAACCCATTCCTTTCCCTCTTTTTCGCGTCCAGAATGGGGGAAAATCCCCTTTCAGCCGTAGCATTCGAATGAGGATGTGCTCTCACTTTTCTGCCCAGCGAACGCAAGGTTGGGTACCGGACAGTTCCATCGGAATAAGCGGTGAGGTAAATTTCGATCCAAATTTGTCGAATGTTAATTTGCACCACCGTTCTTTCACGGCTGAACTGACCGCATATAAGGATTGCCATTCATTGCCAATGAATCTCTGGACTTGGATATCCAGTCGTGCGCAAACTTCTATCACGCGTACCGGCATCCCCTCACGATCAGGACCCCACAACGCAACACGATTCTCAAAAACCGTGAGGTTTTTCAAAAAGGTGTCGTCGAAGGGAAGCCGATCACGAATTTGTTTCGCAGAAATTTTTTCCTACTGCATCGGTTTCCGTTCAAAAAATTCCCCGACCGAGTTGCTTTGCTAATATTCATCATATTTCCGTCGGTGAAGTTACCGATAGAATTTTGAAATGCCGTAAATTCGTGCTTTGAAGCGGCAAAAAAATGCCAAAGGTCGACGATTTACCTTAGAGTAGATATACGAATGCATATTGATTGGTTGAAAAAGTAGAAACACGTATCCATTCCTACGTCACAGAAATATTTTACCTCGTCCTTCTTCAACCACACTCAATAAATGGATTTGGAAAATTAGCTATTCTGCTTAAGGCTTTCAACCTGCTACTTTCTTTGCCTTCAAAGAAAGGTGTGAAACAACGGAGAAAGGTGAAAAACGTGTAGTTATCTTGGTCGACGAGATGAAATTGAGTGAAGGTGTTTTTTTTTATCAACAATCAATGAAATTTTCTGATTATGTTGACCTTGGAAAGCACACGCCGGAGGATTTAAAAAATAAAACGGCAGATCATGCTTTACTGTTTAAGTTTGTACCTTTTAAAGGTATATGGGTTCAATAGTTAAGTTGCTTTCTCTCAAAGAATGCTTGCAAAAGTGAACCATTGCATAAACTCATCATCGAATGGATTATACTAATGGAAAATAGCGGGATAAATGTTGATGCTGTCGTTATGGACGGTGCATCTTGGAATAGAAGTGTATGGAAAATATTTGGTATACACGAAAATAATATGAGCTGCGAACATCCATATGACAGCTCGCGGCGATTATGGATGATATCAGATTTCAACCATTTGCTGAAATGCTTCCGAACTTCGAGCTTAGATGATAAACTACATGAGTTCACGGTAGAATAGAGTAATAATTTTTTAATTGGGACATTTACCTATGTTATTGGTCTCATTATAATATACAATTCCAAACCCCTATTGGAACTGTGAAAAAACAACATTGGAAAGCACTTCTAGAAGAAGAAAATTATCGTCAGCCAAATTTGAAAACAGCTTAGAAGTTAACACATTGCATTTGAAATCAAAAGGCTTCCAAACAATGAAGGTGCCTCTTGCTACAGAAATTTGTATAATATTTTTATATTTATATCTATGAATAACGAAGCAAGTTGACTGTACGATAAATTTGATAGATTAATTCTCGTTAGTTTCTTTATTATATTTCAATTTATATAATTACAGGTATTCGGTCATGAAGTATCTGTTGCTTTTGCTCATTATCAATCAACCTGCAACAAATTAAAAGATGCTACTTCAACGCCACAATTTATTGACCTAGTTTTTAACTTGATCCAAGCGATGTCATCACGTGTACCGAGAGATCCTTTGCATGCTAAAGATGATTGCTGTAAGAAACAGGTAAGAATAGTTATAAGAACAAAAAAGATAATGAGAAATTTATATTTTGTAGGTTTCACTGGAAAAATATCACTAGAGAAAGCTTTACCTCAACGATCATGGCAATTAGTACTATGCCTAAATTGTCAAATGATCAATACCGAACGTTCACATGTTACATTACAAGTAGCTTGGAAAATTATTTAATGGCTATTTTTTTAGGTAGAGCACACGTTCGAATGATTTTATGGTTTTCGAAAAAAAAATTCTACCATGTCTGAACTTGTGGTTTATTTCACGTGACAGTTCAATTGTTCTTAGCTATAATAGAGGGTGCATGCAATCTTGACAACAGGGGTATGCATAAAGTCAAGAAATTGTAGATTGGCTAAATGTCTAGGTTGTTTTATAATATTTTTATTGGTTTATAACTGATTTACGATATAGTTTTGAAACTTTTGTACTTATCGTATATTAACATATTTCAGGCGATTTTGAAATTCTTCAAAATTCCTTGAAGATTGGGATAAGCTTGCACGTCTGTGACAAATATCTGACCATTTTGTGATCTCAGATTCTCTTCTTCAATCAAAATGGGATAGAAAGACTAGAACAGATTAATCTCTGGAACATACCCCGTAACTCGTTACAAAGGAGTTACTCAATGGGGAAAATCATTAGTCCTCGATTGGTTTCAGAAACGTTACGAAACGTTTCTGGAATCAATCTAGAACTAATTTTTCCCCATTCTGTATATCCAGAAGGAAGAAAGAAGAAGAAGAAGACAAAGATCTATGATACCTGAGAGGGGAAAAAAAAACAATATATTCGCGATATATTCTTTGGATTACTCTGAATATATTGTCTTTACAGGTAAGAAAACAGTATTTTTTCTAATAATACATAGAATTTCTTTTTACAGTGCTTTGTCAGTATGAAGAAATACTGTTCTTACAGAGGGTGTCAAACTGGATGCGACGCCGACAGGGATAAACGTAAGAGTTTGGATCTACCGCAGTTGTCAGTTTTCAAGGTTCCAAGGGTAAATCTTCCACTATAATTTTCTTTCTTCAGTCAGCTAAAATAACAAGCATAATTTTCAATGTGTTCATTCAAAATTTTTCGCTGAGAATATAATATTTGTTTTGTTCATAGAATATGCTGCAACGATGGAACGAAGCCATCGGATATTGTCTCTCGCAGACCAACTTGGTGTGTGAGCTTCATTTTTCCAACGATGTGATTAACAAAGAAAACCGCATTGAGATGGTTGATGGTACGCCCAACGTAATTCCTCGTTTTCGGCCTTCCCCCATTGCTGGAGCTGTGCCCAACACAGTTGACAACCAGGTAACAGTAATAATAATTATATAATCGTGCATCTTTATGTAATGCCCCTATTGAAAGTCAGCACAGAAAGAAAATGTGTAATTATGATTTCTTGTATACATTAATCCAAATTCTTGCAGAAATATTATTAAAATGTTGTAAGTATGCTTCGTTGCCCTTCCGCAGCCAGTTCTATATTTACAGTCTATGAATATTCCCAATGAGCAAACACTGAATAGTTGTTCTTCCGAACCGAAAAATTCATCTTACATCTGTTGGGGATATTTTTCAACCACATTGTGTATTTTGGTGTACCCTAGTACTATTTATGGGACGTGAATTTGTCTCAACTACAAACTCTAGACAGTTGAACCGCACAATCAGAAATCAGTAAGTTGAAATGAAAGTAATGGCGTTACCACGTAGAGATTCATAATTTTACAATATCTAACGATATCTTACAGGATTTGACCAAGAGCTGTCATTAGTCATGCCAATGTCGATTTTTATGATGGCGTAAGGTCACTGGGTTTTGTTATCACTGATTCCGCCTATTCGATTCTATCGTCTAAAGAAACGAGTGACAAGATCATCAACACTCTCTAATTGTTCAATGTTTTTTGGGAGCTTAAATGAAGGCTTGGTGAATGCGGATTTTATTGTTTCTCCAGTTCTTGAAAGAATGTGAGTCTAACGGTTTACCCCTCCCCCTCCTGCGCACTTAACTCCAACTTGAAAAATATTGATGACGTTGGATTAAAGAAATGTTTAAAATCGACAGGATCTGAGCAAGAATGACGACTTGTGGGTATACACGGTTCTTCATCCTTTTTGGTTGACCAGAATACAACAGAATCAGTGATCATGGGGCTACCAAAACGAGAACGTCGATAATTCACTGCAGCGTTTCACTCATCGACTTGTATGTGAGTATGCTGAAAGAGTTCATTATGTATTTGATTAAAATCCCGGACGTTCGTGCCTGTCTCCGGCTGGATGTTTTTTTGTAGCTTCAATTGTGCGGCCCTTCGAGATAATACTTGCCGATAAGATGCAAGATATTCTTTAAAGACCTGAAACCAACACAAATACCAACATACATACATTTCTTTTTCACTACTGTTGGTTCGCATGAATAATCTCTCATTATTTATCATTTCCAGATTTTTTCCGCTCGTGTTGTTAAAACATTCCGACATGTGTACCCTTTTATATGAACTTCGATGTAAATAACAGTTTATCTATTTTCATGATTTCTGAATGTCTCTTTCTATGATTAATATCATTGACCCTACACTCCCACAGTTATTTTTTTGGGACATAACTCCCACAGTGGAGTAACTCATTAGCCAATCTTTTGAGTATAAAATGTTCCTCGCATGCGATGATGGAGTTTGATATACGTGATTCCCATAGTTTTTCCATATCCAAGAATCCAAAAATTCTAAATCCTAGAGAATGTAAAAATAACATTTCTTTACTATCAAAACTGGGGCAACTAATTGTCCCAATGTGGGGGTGTGGGGTTCAGAGTGTTCTTTATAAAAATATGCCGTGTACAAAAATTGTATGTATCAAATTTATAATTATTATTATTTATTCAATTCACATACATTTATATGGATAATTGCGTGGAACAAATAAGATGACATAATGTATCAAAAACTGAGAACATAAATTGAATTTGCATGAAATAATATACCCATTTAAGTATTGGCCGTGCATACGATGGGGGTTCGCATGCTTTCTCTGGGGTGCAGTAGTCTTGGGGGTAAATTGCATTTGTTGCGTTGCATTCATATTGCACATATTTATTGTTGTGCTTGATTCATTTCAATGTTCTTTATCAGTGGGATCTTTACCCTACATCAGGATTAAACAGAGACGAGAGTAAGTAAAAAACAAAGAAATACTTAGTATACGTAGGGATAATAATTATATAAGCAGAGGAATCTAACAAATACAATTTTTATAAGGAGAATATAAACACAATGAGGGTTATTCGTTCCGTGCAAGCCCTTGGAGGGGATAAGCGAATCTACCCCAGCGCGTTTGGTGGCAAAAAGCAACAATATTCGTGGAAGTTTTCCGTACGATTATCATAGTGCAATTGAATAAAATGAGCCGTTCTACTTGTTGTGTCGTGAATTGTAAAAATAATGGTATGAGTAAGAAGTGCCAATTCTACCACTTTCCAACAGCTAAATATAAATTGAAGCAGAGAAACAAGTGGATTGCAGCTGTAAGGAGAAAAAAGTAAATCACTTAACCTCACTTTGAAGCGTCTACGCCGGAAAGTAAGTACGTCGTACTTGATACTTGATACCTAGGGAATAGGTATTTAAAAAAAGTAAAGCAATTGACTTAATTTCCAGTCCGGATGGATCACCATGGTATCCGAAGCCGTGGAATACAATATGTCGTGAACATTTTATTGGAAATAAAAAATCAGAGGAAATATCGAGTACAAGTTACAATCCGACAATTTTTCCTCCTGTATATAGAGCAAAAGTGGTGGATACCAACGGAGAAATGGAAAGGTTTACAAATTCAAATACAAATCAAGTTTACCAATAATTTATGTCATAAATAAGAACGACTGTAATAAAGAAATGTTTGAAAGTTGGCGCCCTCGGCGCGTTGTGTGAGTGATAGAGCGCGCGCATATAGCGATTAGGTATAAATCGACTATCGAGTCTCGAAGTTTTACTTCAGTTCCTTCATGTACAATTAATACATATATACTTAAATAAACATTATATCGAACTATAAAAATGCCATTCTGAGATTTACAGAGTTTTATTTACCACAAAACAACAATTTAAATATTCTCTTTTGTAATTTTTATAATTATCTTATCTTTATTGCAGGCATAAATATTTCATGAAGCGAAGAACAAAGAAACGAGAGCTAATAACCTCAAAAGCACTGCAACAGGTTATTGAAGAACTGGTGGAGCCATCGGATCTGGACAAGGATAATAATTCTGGATCAAATGAAAGTAATCATCAAGAAGAAATTCGCAATCAAGATTATCAAGTGGATATTTTTTCACCCAATTTCATTCTACCAGAAAAAACCTTCATCTGCAATAGATACATCAATAACGCGACTTCTTGTAGTGATGCTGAAATCCAAACAGAAATAATACTAAGTTCAAGCCGCATTACAGTGCCGAATAAAAAACAATTTAAAGATAAACAGTTTGGTATGTCACAAAAAGTATACGTCAATCGATCAGTTGGACCTGATATCGAGAATGATGAACGTACTACAAGCACTTTTAATGGCATTTCATCAATTACAAATAATGAACAGTGTCTAGATCTTGCTGGTGTGACACTTGAGAATTTTCAATTCCTATCAAGAAGAGTAAATGATAATTGTACAATTGACAAAGAAAATAGACTTTTTATAATTTGGTTAAAATGATAACCGGGTTAACCTTTTCAGTAATCGCTGTTTTTTTTCTGTACATCGAACAACAATTTCAACAATTTTCTATTCAATTCTGCAAGACCTGTCTAGTGCTACAGCTAATTTAGTATTTTGATCAAGTAAGGAGGTCATACAAGACACAATGCCTGAATGTTTTCATCCTGATTTTAATAACACTCGTGTTATAATTTATTGCACCGAATTCAGAATCGAAATTCCTGCCAGTGTTGATCACCGTGTGTATACTTATTCACATCACAAAAAAATGTTTCACTGCAAAACTTCTCATCGGAATCACTCCAGCAGGATTAATTAGTCTCAAATCAAAAGTTGCTGGTGGAAGAAAAAGTGATTCACAAATGACAGTTGAATCTGGCTTATCAGATTTATTAGAAGATGGAGACATTGTTTTGCTGATAAAGGCGTCCCAGAAATTCGACGAACGATCGATCAAACTGGCAAAAAAGTCGTACTTGTCATGCCACTGTTTTTAGAAAGAAAAATCTGAATTTACAAAAGAACAAACTGAAGAAACTTACAATATTGCTAGAGTTCGCATTCATGTTGAAAAAATCATGCAACAATTAAAAACTTACCAGATTTTAAACAAGATACTTGAAAATTTATTTAATTGTCTTGATGATGTAATATATGAGTCTTGCGTTTTAGTGAATTTCCAGCCTCCTATAATTTCAGATAAAAACACAGATGAAAATAAATAACAATTGTATGACTTCAAAAATATGTATGTATTTGCAAATAAAATGTTTCATATAATTTTTAATATATAATATTTCTTTGGTTTTCCCTAATATGACCTGAGTAACGTAACATATTGCACTTAATGTTTTTTTAAATCACATCAAAACTTAACACAAATTATATCTTATTAGACATATTTAATCCAGTAAATTGACGAGTTTGTTGTTCTTTCTTGATACTGGATATATTCACTTGACCTCTTTGTTTCATTAGCTTTGCGTGTAACTCGGGTAAATAATATTTGAAATAAAAATTCTCACATTTCGTGATAACTTTTTTCAAAATTGTTCATTGCGATGAAAGGGAATGCAAACGCTGCCATTTTTAACTGGTGAATATATGAACAAATTACAAACGTTTAACCCAGATATATACAACTGAATTTGGCATTGTGGATAGTTATCTGAAAATATAATAAATACATTTCTTGCCCATATGAATAACCTTAAAATGCGACGTATACATGAAAATATACGTATTAATTAAAGTTTACCGATTCCTTTTTTTGCATGTAATTGTAAAAAAAATGTTGTACACAACTACGTACAGGTAATTCCGAAACGGAGGCTTTTCTTTTATTAAATTGCACTTTTTAATCAAAGTCCATACAAATCACGGTTACACTACCCTGATTTTCTGCGTTGTGGCGCTACCAGATGGCGCGGCCACTGACTTGCACGGAGCGAATACCTCGAAACAAGGAGCTCTTTTGTCTCGAACGTACTACTTTGGTTGGTTTGAGGCATAATTTAATTTTAATTGAATTTGGGAACCAAATATAAGATTTGCACATTTATATAACGTATCGAACCTGTATATATTACCGCGCTATCTGAAATATGTTCCGCTCTTTCTTTTCTCAGTCTTTCTCTGTCCCGAATTACAATCGCGATACATTAAAAAAATTATTAATTCCTCACTTCATGGCACCACCAATGTCTGACTTCACATTCTATCCTAACGACAGCAGCGCCACCATATAGACACATATCTTTTTCGTCGGTTTCAAGGTCCACGTTTGTAGTACAGCGTTCGGGCTCCTTCCCAACTCCGTATGCTTGGCAAATCAAAATCTGATTATCAATTACTATTGATTGCAAACATTAAGGAATCGTTTGGGGATATTTGGGAAAACATTTTTATAATTTGGGAAAAATGTATTAATTAATAATCAATTAAACTAGATCATGCGGCAAGTTAGCAGACACATGATGAGAAAAAAAACTGTACATGAATTTGCTCTAAATCGTTTGGGGATCTCATAAATATGCTTTTTTTCATTTGGAAAAGGCTGCAAATTGTGATATCATTGGTAATTCAAACCGAGTAATTGGCGTGATGGCCCGTATGATGACCCTGGATGCTAGAGACTTTCTCCTCGACCGGGACTTCCCCCAGATGGCTAGTGACGACAAGTATTCACATTTACCGCCTGTAATTGCGATCAAATGCAATTTTTCGTATATGCAATCGTTTGTTGGTCATTTGTAGAAGCTTAATGATGATCTCTGACAGCCATCCTCAAACTTCGCTGATGTTTATGACAATCATTTTAATTCCAACGGCTCCATGCCTCCACGGAAGGAAGGAAGGAATAGCGTCGCGTCGGCGAAGAACATAGATGTACATGGAAGTTTGGCACTTATGTTTATATCTGTCTCAGAAAATGTATGTTCCCCACGCATCAATACATAATGGCCCGCGTGATATAATCACTGATCTCTGTATAGTAGAGATCAGTGGATATAATGTGGAATGCATTCGTGCTCACATATGCAGGCAGCGCTCGAAAGTGATCGGGTTGTTAACTACGAGCACCCCAAGGGAGTCTGCCAACAGATCCGGTGAAGCATCATTCACAATTGGGTTGGTGCAGTGGTCGTGCAGCGGTAGTGCAGAACTTAGTGCTCGCGTAGAAAATTAAAACGTTGGGATCCATTGCATGGTTCACAGTAGATTATTGTAGGTAACACTAATCTACTGTAAACCATCGAAGAAATCCAACGTTTCAATCTTCTGCACCGCACTGAGTTTCGCACTACCACGGCACAACTACTGCATTGAGCCGATTGCCGATGATATTTGAGACAAGCGTCGCATGGCCCGGAATATGATTCGTATCTGAAAATTTTGAGAGCCAATAATACCCGGGGAGTAATCGCCGGAACGTCTCTGAATGGCTCTTAAAACTAACGGAGTTCCGGATCCGGACCAAATTCTGGGCCATGGGACGCCAGCGTCGGACTACGCTTCGAAGTACATATATGTTCTCTGGCTTCGACTTGTGACATCCAGCTAAATGCATGGAGAAATCTATCCTATGCTAGGCACCGTTCCCTTACAGAAAGAGAAAGCGAGAGAAAAGTAGAAAGACAGAGAGAGAGAGAGAGACAGAAAGAGAAAAGTAGAAAGACAGAGAGAGAGAGAGAGAGAGAGAGAGAGAGAGAGAGAGAGAGAGAGAGAGAGAGAGAGAGAGAGAGAGAGAGAGAGAGAGAGAGAGAGAGAGAGAGAGAGAGAGGGAGAGAGAGAGAGGGAGAGAGAGAGCAAGAGAGAGAGAGAGAGAGAGAAAGAGAGAGAGAGAGAGAGATAGATAGATAGATAGATAGATAGATAGATAGATAGATAGATAGATAGATAGATATTTATTAGCTCCAGTAGCTACATTTAAGGTTGTACTACCTTCTGTAGTATTATACAAATTATACATACATTTCCTTAGTTTACTTTTGATCCTATATTACGCTACAAAATATTGCTCTCCCAGCTGTCTCTCCCTGCTTTTATGTGGCGCACTAGCAGTCTCTTAAAATCTTTCAATTTCCTTTGGTTTTTTATTTCCTTTGGTAATTTGTTGAACATTTTAAACCCGTCGTGAAATACCGTTTTTTGTTCCTTGCTAGTATTACTCTTACTTATACAAATGTCACCCGTTTGTCTAGTTAGTATTGCCCCTTTGTTTCGTTTTAACTCTACCATAGTAGCTAAGTAATTTGGGCACAGCCCATTGGCCATCTTATACACTAGTATACAAACATTATATTCCAATCTCTCATTTATTGACATAAAATGTAATGCCTCAAGCATATCCTTTATTATTGTTCTTTTATTGCACCGCAGTATAATTCTCATTCCCTGATTTTGTAATTTTTGCAAGTAGTTCAGATTGGTCATTCCGACCCCTATTAGAATAGTCATACAGAATTCAAATAGCGGCGCAATGATTGTTTTGTATACTACAGATCTCATATACGGTGTCAGGTCCATACTAACCCTACG
Source organism: Arge pagana (assembly GCA_963969455.1). Classification (NCBI taxonomy): domain Eukaryota; kingdom Metazoa; phylum Arthropoda; class Insecta; order Hymenoptera; family Argidae; genus Arge; species Arge pagana. Next base: position 228,949 of record CAXAKQ010000161.1, read on the forward strand.
TAATACTCCCAATTTAGCCCCTATTTTTTTCCCTAAATAATTTACATGGGCAGAGAAGTTCAAGTATTCATCTACCACGATTCCTAGATATTTTATTTCACTCACTACTTCAAGTACTTCATCCTTTAGATTTATTTTCAGGTTGCTATCAGGTACCTTCTTTCTTGTTTCTCTTATCAACATAGCTTTTGTTTTTTTTACGTTTAGCTGCAGCCTATTTGCATTTAACCATCCGTCAAGTTTTACCATCTGCCCATTAAGTTTCTGATTTAATTCTGCGCTTGAACAACCAGTTGCATAAATTAAGGTATCGTCAGCAAATAGACTGACAACACATTCATTACTTACTATCTCCGTAATGTCATTTATGTACAGTAAAAATAATAGTGGCCCCAATACTGACCCCTGCGGAACTCCCAATTCGACCTTGATGGGGTCTGATAATTTTCCATTAAATTTTACTCTTTGGGTTCTGTTTACCAAGTAGCTATTAAACCATTTTAATACTGTTCCCTGAATTCCAAACCATTGTAACTTCTTTATTAATATGTTTCTATCCACTACTTCGAATGCTCTCTTAAGGTCCAAAAATACCACCCCTATCATTTTTCCATTACTTACAGATTTTTTCCAATTATATATCACCCATTGTATCGCCGTTTCACAGGAATGTTTCGCCCTGAAGCCAGATTGGCAATCTGTAATCAGTTTATTGTTTTCGAGATATTCCACTAGCTGTTCATGTACAATTATCTCGAGAATCTTTTCATACACTGGCAGTTTATTTATTGGTCTAAATTCGTCAACTTTGATCGTTCCCCGCACTTTTGGTACAGGAATCACGATCGCTTCTTTCCATTCATTAGGGAATATTCCTTCCTCCAGCGATTTGTTCAGTATTCTACATATTTTTTCTCCTGCCACTGTTTCAACTAGTTTCATTATTTGTGTATTTATACCTTCCTCCGTTCCGCTCTTATTTGCTAATTTCTGGACTATTTTATGTAGTTGCTGATGCTCTAATTTTTTGAATGAATGTAACACACATTCCGTGCGTTTTACATCCTCTACAATGACCACCTTGGCGTTATTCTCCGAAAGTGCGTTTAGTTGTGTTTTCCCGCACATTTGCCGCAGGTTTCATTTTTCGTACAGTCTTTAGCAAAGTGATAGTACCCGCAACATTTGAAACATCTTAGTATCCCGATATATTCTTGCACTTCGCATATTGCCCATCCTATTTTCACTTTTCCTTCTTGCAGCATGAGTTTGCGGGTTTCAGCATTCACTTCTGCGATGATCGCCATCTGTTCAGTCCTGTTGTTTTTCCAGCTGTGAACTATTTTTCCCTGCATAATTTCCTTATCAAATCCGTTCTGTTCAGCGATCTTATCCCAAAATTCCTGTTCGTTTTCGCAGTCTTCTTTTTCCGCTCCGAAAATTTTTATCTTCAGTTTTTTCTTCATGGGGGCTTGGATGGTATATTTTTCACCTAGATCCTTGTTTACCTCTTCCTTTAATTTATTGGCTTGGGTTTTGTTTTCACACCCCACCACTACTGCACCATTCGCAACTTTCTTCATCTTTGTTATTCCAACTCCAAGCTTTGCGACGTCAATTTTGCTTTTGATCTCCCTTTTTGTAGTTTCGCTAGTGCTGGCCTCCTCATCCCTTGGCTTGATAATTATCACCGACTCACTCTTGTTCGCTACTGCTTCACTGTAGCTTCTCTTTCCTCCACCTTCCTCCACTTGTATTGGCAGAGTAATTTTGTTCAATGAGTCCGCGAGATTTACCTGTATTTCCTGCCTTATAATTTTGGTTACCATTTTTTTGAGTTCCTCCTCTTTCCATGATTGCATCTCCTGCCGTATTCTATCCATTTCTTCATCTATAGCTTCAGTTATTACGCTTTTTATAAATTCCTTTGCTATCATCTCCTTCTACATATCTTTCACTAATCGGTAAATGGCTTCAATCTTAGCGTCCATAGTCTTGCTTTCCGTGCTCGATGATTTACTTTCCCTTAAATCACTACTTGGTTGTCCAGTGTCAGTTGTACTTCTGACTGTACCTACTTCAGTCTTTCCTACACATGAAATCAATTCACTATCCTGATTGAAAACTCTATGGAGCTTATGACAGCCAGGATGGAAGACCTTGTCACAAGGTATGCATGTTATGACTTGCGTTTTAATTTCCTTCCTACATTGCCGGCAGATAACAAGTGTCGCACTTGCTAGTCTAGAATCACTCATACCCGACACCTCATTAGGTAAAATAACCGCTTCCTTATCGGCACTGCTTAGCGCTGGTATTTACACGTTCGTTTCTCTATCCTCGGATTCCACTGCATGCGACACGTCAGCATACCTCACTGCCTAACCTACCTTTTCCGTCCGCCTTCGTTTTTCTTGATTTTCTGTATATTCCTGGTCTCTATACGATATTTATCACTGCTTCGATTTTGTCTTCCTATGTATTCACACTGTATTCATTTTCCGTACATCTGGACAGTTTTTCCCGCTGAATTTACACTTAATTGCCGAGCGCGTCTTCAACACATCTCACCTCCCGAGAGAGAGAGAGAGAGAGAGAGAGAGAGAGAGAGAGAGAGAGAAAGAGA
>CAXAKQ010000162.1:0-42800 GCA_963969455.1 Arge pagana
GACGACGACGACGACGACGCCACCACGACGACGACGCCACGACGACGACGCCACGACGACGACGACGACGACGACGACGACGACGCCGCGACGACCACGACGACGACGACGACGCCACGACGTCGACGACGACGACGACGTCGACGACGACGACGACGCCACGACGACGACGACAACGACGACGCCACGACGACGACGACGACGCCACGACGACGACGACGACGACGACGCCACGACGACGATGACGACGCCACGACGACGACGACGACGATGACGCCACGACAACGCCGACGACGACGACGCCACGACGATGCCGACGACGACGACGCCACGACGACGCCGACGACGACGACGCCACGACGACGACGACGACGACGACGACGCGACGACGACGACGACGACGACGACGACGCCATGACGACGACGACGACGACGACGCCACGACGACGACGACGACGACGACGACGCCACGACGACGACGACGACGACGACGTCGCCACGACGACGACGACGACGACGACGCCACGACGACGACGACGCCACGACGACGACGACGCCACGACGACGACGACGACGACGACGCCACGACGACGACGACGACGCCACGACGACGCCACGACGACGACGACGACGACGACGCCACGACGACGACGACGACGCCACGACGACGACGACGCCACGACGACGACGACGACGTCGACGCCACGACGACGACAACGACGACGATGCCACGACGACGACGACGACGGCGACGCCACGACGACGACGACGACGACGACGCCACGACGACGACGACGACGACGACGCCATGACGACGACGCCACGATGACGACGACGACGACGACGCCACGACGACGACGACGACGACGACGCTACGACGCCACGACGACGACGACGACGACGACGCCACGACGACGACGCCACGACGACGACGACGACGACGACGCCACGACGACGACGACGACGACGACGCCACGACGACGCTACGACGACGACGCCACGACGACGACGACGACGACGACGCCACGACGACGACGACGACGCCACGACGACGACGACGACGCCACGACGACGACGACGACGACGACGACGACGCCACGACGACGACGACGACGACGACGACGACGACTACGACGACGACTACGACGACGACTTCGACGACGACAACGACGACGATTACGACGACGACTACGACGACGACTACGACGACGACTACGACGACGACTACGACGACGACTCCGACGACGACTCCGACGACGACTACGACGACGACTACGACGACGACGACGACGCCACTACGACGACGACGACGACGACGCCACGGCGACGACGACGACGACGATGCCAGGACGACGACGACGACGACGACGCCACGACGACGACGACGACGACGACGACGACGACGACGACGCCACGACGACGACGACGACGCCACGACGACGACGACGACGACGACGCCACGACGACGACGACGACGACGACGCCACGATGACGACGCCACGACGACGACGACGACGACGACGCCACGACGACGACGACGACGACGACGCCACGACGACGACGACGACGACGACGACGACGACGACGACGCCACGACGACGACGACGATGACGACGCCACGACGACGACGACGACGACGACGACGCCACGACGACGACGACGACGACGACGCCACGACGACGACGACGACGACGACGTCACGACGACGACGACGACGACGACGCCACGACGACGACGACGACGACGACGACGACGACGCCACGACGACGACGACGACGACGACGACGAAGACGACGACGACGCCACGACGACGACGACGACGACGACGCCACGACGACGACGACGACGACGACGCCACGACGACGACGACGACGACGACGCCACAACGACGACGACGACGACGACGCCACGACGACGACGACGACGACGACGACGACGACGACGACGACGACGACGACGACGACGACGACGACGACGACGACGACGACGACGACGACGCCACGACGACCACGACGACGACGCTACGACGACGACGACGACGACGACGACGACGACGACGAAGACGACGCCACGACGACGACGATGCCACGACGACGACGACGACGACGACGACGACGTCACGACGACGACGACGACGACGACGCCACGACGACGACGACGCCACGACGACGACGACGCCACGACGACGACGACGACGACGACGCCACGACGACGCCACGACGACGATGACGACGACGACGCCACGACGACGACGACGACGACGACGCCACGACGACGACGACGACGACGACGACGACGACGACGACGCCACGACGACGACGACGACGACGACGCCACGACGACGACGACGCCACGACGACGACGACGACGACGACGCCACGACGACGACGACGACGACGACGACGACGACGACGACGCCACGACGACGACGACGACGACGACTACGACGACGACTACGACGACGACTACGACGACGACTTCGACGACGACTACGACGACGACTACGACGACGACTATGACGACGACTACGACGACGACGACGACGACGACACAACAACAACAACAACAACAATAATAATATCAATTCCGTGTTTCGTGGCTGGCTTTGCATTGGTCGCCTTCCGGGTTCGCAGATAGAATGACGCCTTCCAGAAATAGAAGGATCCGACAATTTTTGGAGTGGCTGAAAACCAGTACCACACACACGCATTGACGCAAACACCAACACAAACGCGCCTGGCCGGCGTACTGGTGATGTAGTCGATCAGGACTATGAACGGGCAAACCTGTGAAAGCCAATGTTGGGTTTACCCTATACCCATAAAAAGCACCTCTGGTGCAAAAACCTTTCGCCTAGTTATATAAATGTGATAGTCACCCACAAATAATACATTCTTATGCCAAGAAAACATTATACACTTATTATTTTATACAAAAATTCCTTCCCCGTAAAAAAAAAAGATTCGAAATCAGATGCTATCGCCTAGTACCGATATCATGTTGTCTTTTTCGAATTGACAATTGGGCTTTTCATAACACGGTATTGACAGCCTTCTTATCCTGCCACGTAGTACCATAGATATAACGAAAGAGGACTGACGCCTCCATTGGTTCGCCCAAATAACATTTTGAAAAAATAATTAAAAAAAAAAAAATTGTAGGCAGTGGTACTAGGCGGGCCTTTTCTTGATAAGTACAATGTTACGGCGGTTGAACCATGTCAATAATCCGAATATAGTGATACGAAATATTGGCCCGCTTAGTACCACCACCACCAAATTTATTTTTTTTTCAATTATTTTTTTGAAATGTTATTTGGGCGAACCAATGGAGGCGTCAGTCCTCTATTGTTATATCTATGGTACTACATGGCAGAACAAGAAGGCTGTCAATACCGTGTTATGAAAAGCCCAATCGTCAATTCGAAAAAAGACAACGTCATATCGGTACTAGGCAATAGCATCTGATTTCGAATCTTTTTTTTTACGAGGAAGGAATTTTTGTATACAATAATAAGTGTATAATGTTTTCTTGGCATAAGAATGTATTGTTTGTGGGTGACTATCACATTTATATAACTAGGCGAAAGGTTTTTGCACCAGAGGTGCTTTTTATGGGGATATCACTACTTTTTGTAGAATTTGATTAATTACGTCAGTACAATTTTTTATTTGTTTATCATTTATCAGTTACACTGATTAATAATAATTTCCATCGAAATGTAATAGTAATAAATTTATTATTCGTGCGTAAATAATCTTGAAAGTTGTTTCCGTTTGTGGCTATATACATTGATTTGCAATCTGAATGTCATGCACTCTCTGTTATTGTAATGACTGTAATTGTCTCTATCGCCTGGTACAAATTCTCCTTCTCTACACTCTTTCACAGGATTCGCTAATAGATATTCTCGTAACTTAGCTACTTTAGATGCTTCTAATTTGCATTGAATCGTTTCAAAAATGTTATTTATTTGCCGAATAATAATGGACAGATTATCGGAACAATTTTTCATACAGAAAATCCTAACCGCAATCTAACCATAAAATCGTACTCCGCGCGCTTTGCCTACCTATCAAAGCAGAAGACAACCAGCGTGAATAAAGAACGGCGGAACGGCAATGCCGTAAACGCCAAATTCGGGATCGGACCGATCCAACTGACCCACATAACGAATACTCACGGTATAACTAAATACTGTAGTAATCATTCAATTCAACCCTGTGTTGTCAAACACTTACAGTTATCTCATAAAAAAAATATCTTACCATACCTCAAGTGATCTTGTTCTGAATTATACGCACAATTACGACCAAAAATACATTGACACAATAAATCATACCCCAGATGATTGGTATGATACCGGACTGTAGTTGGTGAAAATAAAGAGCTTACCAAAGCGCCATCTGGCTACGTCCATACTTGGTAGGTGTCTTCTCTCTCCCTAGCGAAAGCCACTCTGTACTCTTTATACCCATAGGTTTCTTGCCACAGTGAGTGACGTCACTGACTGACGGAGACGACGAAAATGCAATCTCGTCGAAGACACGTATAAATTACTTGCATCGAAACCTTCGAATAATAATATCTCAGCTCTACGTCCACCGATTTGATCGCAATAGGGCTTAAATTAAAGCTCTCCTTTGCCACATCCTGCAATAAATATTACAATTCCGTATTTATAGCGAGACGGAAGAAATTAACGATCATAAATTTCCTTAACGGTCACTCAGTTGCCGTTCGGGTATAGAGACTCTGTCAGAGTCTCGCGCGGCTAGTGCGAAAAAAAATTTTTTTATGTATAACTAGGCGCGAGACTCTACCGAGTCTCTTGATAAACAACGGCCACCGAAAAGCGAAGAACTGGGGCCTCCATAAACGAGCTCTTTTGAATAAGTGGATTGGCTTTTTGCCACCAAGGGCACTCACACTCACGCACTACTCATGAAGGCACTAGTACAGCAACGGAACGGGGACCTCAGAGTACGCGCATTGTTCCAACAGAATTCCGGGAGTCGCGACCCTGTGGGACCTGCAACAGAACGGAGCACGAAAAATGGACATGCACAGGAAAAACGATAATGTACTGCAGGTGGTAACTTCTTGTCAGGGGACATCCACACCAGGTTGCGACCGGATGCAAGCTTCGGTGACCTTGTGCAGCGGCACGGATTCTGGGGGCCGCACGTTGTGCAAGAGCGAGACGAGGAGAACGACGAAAACGACATACACAGACAAGGAAAAACAGACTGAAAAGTCACTACTGGACGTTCCAAGACGCAAACGGACAGACAGCTTGTCGAGCGCTGGCAGCGGCGACAGTTATGCCTCCGCGACATACCCCGACACAACGACGACAGGACGAACACACAAAATCACAGGAAGGAACGGAAGACAGACGAGAATAAACAGGCACGAAGGAGAAGACTGCCTCTCCGGCAACGGGTGACGGCCGTCCTGGTAAAGCCTTAGACCGAGAACTCGTACGCGGACATCGTACGGAAAATACGAACGACGGTTGACCCAAAGACGTCACGTGCAGGTGATGAAGCTGATGAAGACGAAGAACGGCCTATGTCTTCTGAAGATACATGCAAACGCGAACAGACCCGAGGACGAGACGACTTCCAAAGTGTACTGCAAGACGCTATCGGGGAGACGAGCAGTGTCAGGACCGTGAGCTTCCTGGTCCAACTGGAGATCAGGGACCTGGACTGCGTCACGACCGGGGAAGACGTCACGCAAGTACTGAAACAGAAAACCAGACGAGACGGAGACTCCAGAGTCTATATCTTTGGCCCGAACCACGCCGAGCACTACATGGCGGTCTGCGACCTAGAATCGCGGGGATGCGTTGTGCTGCTTTGACGTGGACGACTTGGCAACGGATGAGTGCACTGCCGCGTTTGAAAAAGACTGATAAACGAAATGCCACAGGTGCTTCGGCTACGGACACATCAAGGCAAACCGCTCCCACGGGGACAGGACGAAAAACTGTCGGAAATGCGGCAGAACCGGACACTACGCTATGGATTGCAAAAACGAGCCGGCTTGTCCCCTGTGCGCTGAGGCGAGACACGGGAACGTGGCGCACCTCGTGATAACCGGGAGGCGTGTGGCGTTACGGGCTGCGCTGGAGGAGTGCTGGAGGCAGGCCAGACGACGGACAGAATAGTACGGGGAAACCTCAACAGGAGTAGGACAGCAGACATGTTACTATCACAGATAGCTGACGAACAGGACGCCGACATTCTGATCCTGTGCAAGCCGTACAGGAGAAGAACGACACAAACGTACGTCACGAATGAGACAGAATTCACTCCTATCTGGGTGAGGGGCGCGGCCCAATCTCGAATAACTGACGTCGGTTTCGGGGACGACTACGTCTGGGCAAGGGTCGACGCGGTCACCTACGTCAGCGTTCATCTGACACTCAACTACGCCGCGGCGGAATTCAAGAAGAAAGTCACGCTCCTCGAGGACGGAATCAGGGATCTGCCGTGAGACGTTATCATCGGGGGGGATTTTATCGAGCGAGCGATCGAGTGGGGAATGACAGAAACGAACAAACGCGGACGACTGTTGCTGGAAATGGCCACAAGGCTGGACCTGGTGGTAGCAAACACGGAAAGCACACCGACGTACAGACAACCAGACTTTGGAGACTCCATTCCGGACATTACAATGACATCGAACGGAATGGCGTCACGGATAGGGCGGTGGCGGGTGCCCAACAGCTACACGGCCAGCGACCGCCAGTACTTCGTCTTCGAAGTGGCAAGATACACGTCGACAGAACGGACGAGGACCCAACACCCCCTGCGGTGGAACCTCAAGAAACTTGATGTGAAAAGATTCTCGGAGACGCTGCTGGCAGCACCAGCGCCGATGACAAAAGTTCCCCTGAGCTAACCGGCTGGCAACGGGTGAAGAGACTGGAGGACGAGACGGCCAAGCTGACGAACCGACTGTGCAACAGCACAATGCCGAAAGGACGACACCGACAAAGCAGACAGTCGCAATACTGGTGGACGGACGAAATAGCCAAGGTCTGTTTGGCAAGACGGAAACAAGTAACGATGGCCGGGGGAAGACCCGAAAGGGAAAACCTCCAAGTCGCATACAAGACAGCACGGGAAGCATTGACGAACGCAATACGAGACAGCAAAACGCGCTGCTAGAAAAAGCTCTGCGAGGAGGTAGATCGAGATCCATAGGGAACTGGTTACCGAATTGTAACTGGCAAACTAGGAGCCCGGACCCCACCAAACCTCAAGGATGCCGAATCCACACGACGGATGGTACAGGGTCTGTTTCTCACACACCCGACACGGACGGACGCAACAGACGATACGGACATACCGACAGCCCCCACATTCACGGCGGAGTAACTCAACAAGGCTTCCAACGCAATGAAGACTGGGAAAGCACCGGGACCGGACGGGGTACCCTCGGCAATTGTCCGACTGATGGCTAACCTGAGGCCGAAAATATTTCTCGACCTGTACAACACTTGCTTGACGACGGAAACGTTTAGCGACCGGTGGAAGACGGCGAGGCTGGTCCCCATCCCAAAAGGAAAGGCGATCCTAATACGCCATCAGCCTACCGGCCGCTGAGTTTACTTGACACGACAGGTAAACTCTATGAACAACTACTGAAATCGAGACTAACAGACGCGATACAGACCAACGGAGGCCTTTAAGAACTACAGTTTGGATTTGGGAAGCGCCGATCGACGGTTAGAGCGATCCAAAAGGTGATCGACTGCATCCTGGACCTCGGAAGACACATCCACACGGCGCGGCCGATCGTACTCTTGGCGACACTAGACATCAGGAATGCCTTCAACTCGGCCAGGTGGATGGACGTCCCGGGGGCGCTTAAAAACAACCTCAGGATTCCAGCTTACTTGATCCGAGTTGCGGGGGACTACCTGAAAAACCGTCGGATCACGTACAACACGACCGAAGGACTGGTGATGAGACAGGTCACCGCGAGGTCACACAAGCGTCCATACTGAGACCAGAGTTTTGGAACCAACTGTACGACGGCTTGCTCAGGCTGGAGCTTCTGCTCGGCGTACACCTCGTCGCTTACGTGGATGACATAATTACGTGGATTACGTGGATTACGCCCACCGATGACGTGGCGGCCGTCACGATCGGTCTGCCGGCCTGGCAGAGACTTCAAGCATAACCTGAACAAGACGATGCGACCGGTCGAACGATGGATGACGGACCACGGACTACAACTCACGACAGAAAAGACAGAGCTGATGCTACTCAGTAGAAGGCGCATACAGTCGCGAATACCCATGTGGGTCGGAACGGATGAAATCGTGACGGGGGGGAGTGGTCAAGTATCTGGGGGTGACCCGAAACACAAAGATGGCCTTCTGGCTTCACGTACAGAAGACGTGCCTGAAGGCGGCCGAAAAGATAGCATTCTTAAGCTGTCTAATGGCCAACACAAACGGACCGAGAACGGGAAAACGACGACTGTCAATGACAACAGCTCACTCGATCCTCTTATACGGCGCGGAGATCTGGGCAAATACCTTGAAGACCAAGAAATACTGCCACGCGATGACGACGGTACAAAGACAGGGCGCGCTGAGGATCGCCTGCTCCTACCGGACGGTCTTCACACAGACAGTCCTTGTGGTGGACGGCGCAATCCCCGTGGAGCTCTTAGCTTTCGAGCGAAAGAGAATCTGCGGGAGAAGCGCGGACATAAGACGAGAGGACGCGGCAGTTGCGAAGCGCGACCAGACGATACAAACATGGCGAGACCGATGGACGGAAGGACGCACGCAACTAACAAGACGACTTATAAAGGACCTGAGACCGTGGATCGGGAAAAATTTCGGGGACGTAAACTTCTACGTTACTCGGCTTTTGACCGGACACGGCTACTTCCGAGAGTACCTCTATAAAATGAACAAATTACGGACGCCAGACTGCAAGTATTGCGGACACGAACAGGACGATGCGGAACACACTTCTTTACGTGTGACCGCTGGGCAGGACTGCGACTGCGACTCGAAACAACTGTTGGCAGCATCAACCCGGACAACATCGGCCGGGTGATGCTCCACTCGTCAGAGTGGTGGCAACTAGTTGCCACATGTACAGAAACGATACTGCGACAGAAAAACGCTGACGGCTGCCTCGCCTAACCGAGCAGACGGACAGACGACACGCGACAGGTGACAGACAACAAGACGATCGAACGGACACAGACAGAACCCCCAGCCAGAAGTAATACCACAATAGTTCGCGGCTAGGGGGGTGTACAACAAGAGGAGGGCGGTTTAGTGGGTAGGCCTACTTTTTTGGGAGCCCTACATACCACCCCGGCTTGGAGTCGAGGGATATCCGTAGAAAGGATTCTGCAACTCGTTGTGAAAAAAAAATATAGTAATAGTCATGGTCTCATCTTGCTCGAACTTCAGAAGCACAATGTCAGATTCGTGATCAGTGACCCAAAAAACTTCTAGATACCAATTTTCATTCGAATCCGTACATCCATTCTCAAGATATGATTTTTTACTTTATTTGTTAACAGTTCTAATTTAAATAGATCAACAAGTACTGAACCGATCGAGACCCAAATCTGATCATTCCAAAGCTTGGAAAAGACGCATCGATTAAGTTGAAAATCATTAAAATACGAAAACTTGTTCTCGAGATATCATCGGACGAAAAATTTAGAAGGGAAAATTAAAATTAATTGCGGAGTGTCAAAGTCATATGTTTAGAGATATTTTGGTTCATGAAAACATTGAAATGCAAATATAACCGAATTATGGACTACTATAATAGATATTTATTGCATCTTTGGTGACACAATTAGGAAAATAGCGTATACCTCGGGGACACAAGATTTGAAGTACGGTATGCTTCGAGAACACATTAATAGTCCCTGGCTCACAAACTAGGTAGACACCACGTAGAGTTTCCACGACTTTGGATACTTCATGTTCAAATTTTTCGGGACTCATGAAACTACTATCTTTCGCGACCTGTTGATCTTTCAGGAACCTCCGGTTTGAGACCGATCATCAATTTCTCGAGTTTATACATCGTGTAGTTTCCACGAATAAGTGAACAGAAGGCAAGGGTCAAAATATATTGGTCTTTCAAGAATACTGTATGCATCGCAATGTTTTTTTTTTCAATTCGTTTCATAAATATAAAATTTATTTCAAAAAATCTCATCAAACATCATAATGAATTAGTCACGCGATATGCTTCAAGTATTTGTATGTTTCCTATTTATTGAAAATGTTAGTAAGCTTCTGATCTTAAGAAACTGCAAATCCTCATACTTTATTCTTGAAAGTAGGCTCTTCGTTATTTCCAACGGACCGTATTATTTGAAGACACGATATTCAAAATTAGCTTTTAGGGACTGATTTCACTCGAGGGACTCGATTTTGAAAAAATTATGTGATTTGGAGACCCAATTTCCCAAGTATGGTGTACTTTGATGACAAAGTGTTCATTTTTTTAATTTGTACGTTGATGTTAATAACACGAATTGAACACGCACTGGGTGATATACTTACCATAGCATAATCATAGAGGTAATTGATCTTTCAAAAAAATTGGAACAAAAAGTCATACAAAGAGATGTGTTCGCGGTAGGCATTCTTTGCCAGATGAAATCCTTCCGACGCAAAATCAGTGGGCGCAGGTATAATCTTTGAGGACACATTTTTTGAAATAATGTATACTTTGTCGACATGATTTTAATAGGACCGCATACTTCGGGGGCACAATAACCTAGGCGCGGTGTGTTCTGAGGACGCAATGACAAAGATCTTAAATTGATTAGCACGACATCAATAGCTTACCATCATTTCCATAATATGAAATATACATAATGAAGTATTTGACCCCGCCAACTATTTTATGAAATTTGAAGAAAATCAACAATAGGACTTAAATTCAATGACTATCATTCGCGTTTTTCACAGAATACCGAAAGTATCGTTCTATTTTAAGCGTGTATGAAATTACACATTAAGTTGAACGTTTTTTTTTACCAGATTATAAACCACAGGAGCATAAATCCATCATGATCCGAATCACTGATTTTCTCAACTGCAACATTGCGAAAAATATATTTCTGTTGTGCCATTTTCTTTCTTCCTACGCTGAAGATCTCTCATCTTGTAAACCATAAAAATCTACTATTCATACACTTATTCATATTCTCAAAAACCCTATTTCTTTTATAATGTGTCAGTGTCAAAATTTCACACTGAAAAAGATGGATAGCTGCAGTACCCATTTTCTGGTTTGTCTCCGCTGGATGGTTATGCTGCGTATCCTTGTAGTATTGCGAGTAAAACCATTTTGGATAGGCGCGGCAACTGTCTATCCGTTAGCCGGGGTTAGATGGGGACGTTGGATATACGGCACAGTAATGCTACATATGCAACAGATAGGGATGACAACTATCACGGGATTTTGAACCAAGTCGCCCTGTCAAAGTGAACGTGTAGTAGAATTATTCCGACTTACCATCGAATATCTGTACGTACTTTTCAAGGTCCCACTGGCTTAATTTTTCGTTTAGCGCCTCGTCTATGTCTTTAACGTGAATTTATATTGATAAATAAAGCTAATGGAATAGAAAACAATGCATGCGTATGATCACGATATACGCAGTTGACGCGCCATTCGTATATATACTGCGCACTGACAATTATCATTTAGTGCGGTAGATGCTAGTAACACATATTCCCTGGGATTGGCGTGACAAATATCTAAGGGATCACTTGAACGCCAATTTTGATACTTACCACGGCTATTTTATGCAGTCTTGTTCGGAAGCATTATAATTTGGCATTCACGGCCATACGGATAGGGAGAGTGACGATCTACTGATGGCTATCCAATGGATGCTTGCTGCACTTATGCTTTCTTTCAGTGTATCGCCAGTCTTTGGCGTGGAATCAAGAATTATTACCAAGCACCGAGGCATCGGACCTCGCTAAGTCGGACCTCGCTGATTCGTGTAGTGATATCGAAAAATCATTTCAAGAGTTACATACTTGACGCGCACATTCCTTTTTCCCCACTCTTCTCCAAATATATATGCATTTTGCCGCATATTTTTTCCAGACTGTATCTGCCAGGGCAGCTACGAAATACTCGAATTTAAATTGTTGGTGGCAAGCTGTTCCTCGAGAAAAGTTCAATCTTCCGAAAATCTAGATAATTGGTATGGATTCAACTGTGAGGCGAAATTTTCCGTTCCGCGTTTATTTTGAATATACTCGGGTCAGCGTGCATTATATCTGGCGGTTGATCATTTGTATGCCTATTAGTTTAACACTGAATCTAAATAAACTAACAAAGACCGGAATAGAACCAGCCATTTCAAATATCTTTGAAAAAATTTAAGAGACACGATATTATTCAGCCGAAGCTGGACACGATAGATACAGCGATGATTTGCCGATGGCTATTTAACGGATGCTTGCAGCAACTATCCTTCTTTTTCAGTGCATGGTGTTTCTAAAGAAGCTATATCGCATAGGGTGTGTGATTTTGAGAACAGTCTTCAAACTATAAGTTATGTATATAACTATTTTGGAGCCAGACCTCAAAATAGCCAGATGTCTCCGAAATAGCGCAAACGTAGGAGAGTAAGCCCTGGAATTATACGCCATATATATATGCGTGTGTGTGCGCGCGCATGTCTGTGTGTGTGTGTATTATAATTATTCTTTCTTCTTCCTTGTTTTTCTATAATTGAACAACTCCGGAACTCCGGATTTTTCAGCTTTTTAAAAATTCTGTGCGATCTTTTTATCCCAACGCACAGTCCCCAGCCAACATCAGTTCTTTTTATTCATGATTAAATTATGATTTTTGGGGTGATTCTTAGTTTTAAATACAGTGATGAATTCCTGAGTGTGAGACAATCGTGAACGGTAACTGCAGGCGACAAGAAATTGGTGAACGCGTGGGTTGAAATTCGACGATTGTTTTAGCACTTCGGGGTTGATGATCAATGGATGAATAATCTGCTGGTAACTGTGAGAAAATATTGATTACTCGTTTGTATTGCATGGTACGGAAAGATCGAGTAATGAATGGATGTGGTGCAACAACATGTAATTGAGTTCCATATCGAATCAATTGGGTATTAAAACAAATTGGATTTTCCCTTACGTTCACAACGATAACTCACTCCGTTGAGACTTGACGGATAACACAGCAGTAGACTGTCATCGCGTACATGTCGAATAATTCTCTGGATGGACGCGAATCTCTGCGTAAAGGTAATTATCCAACGGAATAGCAGTCACTAGCAGGGTCCATTGAATTGTTTTCACGTGCGTCGATGGTAATCATAATTTTCATCGCTTTCATAAGTTACATACCCCTGGGGCTGCAGATTTTAGTGCGGTATGAAATTGTCCAATAGCTCGCACCATTGCAGCTTAGTCGGAATAATAGATTTGGGGTTAGAGGCAGGACGACTCGCGAAGCAGATCCAGAGTCCGGTTTGGCCACTGGCTACCTAGGGATCGAGGCCGAGTTAGTGGTGTTAACAGCTATAACGTACTCTATGCTAGGGGTCGATCGATGTCGGAGTAAAGCTTACCGCAGTGTTACAGACTTTGACTCGACGGACCATGCGATATCGTTAGCGGAAATCCTCATTTCTTCATAATGATTCTGAAGGGCTGGAGCATTGTAGTTTTAGGGTGAGTTTCAGGAAGCCTTATCTAGTTGCTAGTAAATGAAGATGCGAAGCTTATGGGCAGACGATAACGAACAGTGGTGGAATCGCATGAGTTACTGTTGAACTCGTTGCCGAGAATCATAGCAGGCGGAAATGTTTCAACCGCAATGCAGTGTACAGCTCCAGAATAAGCCGGGATCCTGGGTATAAAAAGTTATATACAATTAAATACGATCAAATATGATTATACATGATTCATATATAATTATATATATTTATATATAGTGCTATAAAGTTCTATATTATTATATAGAACTATATACAATTATATATGATCTTTTCACCCGGGGTTGGTCGTGACCAAACCTTTACTCTGCATGGTTATTGTACATGCAGACTATTGACCCACCTACGATATATTACGAAAGGGTATGTAAACACATACGATATGTACACACTCCGCGCGATCATACGTAGCCTACAATGGCACTCAACTGCACGATCGTTTGTAAGATTTCGGATTGTATATTCCATACTCAAGTATCAGTTTCTCCCGGGAATTGAATAAATTCCTTGGTTGTGTGAACCAGCATCATCGATATGATTCTCTTTTTCTTCGAGGATCTACGATCCGTGTCCTGTGACAGAAAAAAATTTGGTACTGAGTTTGCGACTAGTTCTGAGAATGTATGGCTACTAAAAATCTTAAGAACGGTAAAAGTATGAAACTTGAAACGCGCAAATGTGAAAATATGGAGCGTGTCGGCCTCATTGACCATGAGAGCTGCTCGTTCCAAGCTCGGGATTAATTCGTTCCCATGCTCGGAGCCAATAAACCACCAAGCTGCTTGGGAAACAAATGATCTCATGAGTGGCATGTTTGGCTAAAAACTTTGGCATACCTTTCCAATCGCTTTTGATAATATGCAAAAAGAACATGGGGATTTAGAGTAACGAATGTATTATAAATATTGCTACGAAATTGGCTTCACTTCATTCGTATGACTGTAACAAACTCACCCTCCTACCTCGAAAAATTCACAAGTTTATATACGTTTAAGGAGGGACCTGCCATCCGGAAGTATTCCATGCCTTTAGAATTACCCTTTCGCCCTAAAACTACTACAGAAAGTCGGAAACTAAAATCACGCAAGGTACGAGATGACCCTCCCACCGAGTGCAACCGCACTGACCAAAGATAAAGACCACGCACGTGCAGGATGACAACTGACACCACCGAACGCGCACTCGGAGACATAACAATAAACAACACGACCACTATAGGCATACAGTACCGATCGAAATATCAACGCATCAATTACTAATTCTAAGAAACCCCCACCCCTCAAACTACTAATTCTAAGAAACCCTCCCACCTAAGACACATTTTTTGAATATATATAAGACTGCATAGCCCAGCTCACCAGTCAGTTAGTCAATCAAAACGTCAGCCAAAGATCAGTTCGTCCGTTAAAAGGTCGAAGTCAGTCAAAAGGTTCAATTGCACGCAGTACGCGACAAATCAGGCAGAAGCCAAAGAGTAGTTACTACGATCGAGTGCTGAAGTTAGCTGGGTTTGCTCAGTGTAGACAACTAAGGTAAGACAGTTGTCAGTTTGCTGAGAGTCTTACTTTTCGTTTTGTACCTTCGTTATAAAGCTACGAAATTGTAACGTAACAATATGCGTCCGACTCATTAATATAACCAACATTTAAAATAAAACTTGTTAAAATTGCAACGATCAATTCCCTGAATCAGATTTCCTAAAACTCTGCAATTACAACCTAAATCCTAACTTTTCACAACTTTCATTAGAATCATTCATCAGCAAAGGCGGCATCTAAACAAAATCATACGGCATCTCTTTCATAACTCACACACGCCAACGATTTTTATCATGGTAAGTGGTCCCCCTTGCAAAGAGCAAAATACGTTCTAGACCCTTAATAAAAAATTCATTTACATCTTTAAGTTCAATCCATCCGGCGGAGCATTCAATTGCTAGCCAGTCCTTGTCCGGCGGAGCATTCATTTGCTAGCCAACGTAAAAATCCGGCGGAGCATTAATTTGCTAGCTGTTCCTAATCCAATCAACCTCTGCTCTTCAGCAAGCGACACCAACCATTAAGAAACGAGGCGGCATAAGAGCGAGAAAGCAACGGTTACGCCGCGTCGCGCAGTTTAACCTCGCGCTAGAAAAAGCGCGTCTCCAACCCGATCCGGAATTCACCGTGTACCTCAACGAGACCTTTAATCCGGAGCCACGGAAGCCCGATCACCTGTATGTCGAATCTCAGACCTACGACGCAGAAACCGTGATCACCGGGCAGAGCCCAGATTTCGCAGATTTCGCCTCGCTCGACGAGCCCGATTTGGAGATCGTGTATGAATCAATCCGCGTCACGCGAACTAAGGATTTGCCGCGAATCATTAAAATCGAGAATACACAGATCCCTCTCGCACGTTTTGTATTTTGCTGCCAATCGCCATATTAAAATCCATTATATATAAGACATCTATTTCTTAGCCCGCTACGCCCTTCCGCTCTTAAATATTTCAGCCTTTTCACCTTTCCTCATTTCATTAAAACATCCCATAAACCCACATACTAATCGTAGACGATCTCGGGCAAGACAGGAAATTTTCTACAATCCTTTTATTCCAAACCTGGGTCGTCACAAATTCACAAATCCACTTGTGAGTGGACCTAGAACGCCCGAAATCATTTTTTGTGGTCGAATTAACATCCCTGATCAAAAAAAATTCAGCTTTCTTCTATCATATCTTGGATACGTTTGAGCAATTTCGTCTATCTGATTTATTCTCGTTATTACATATGGATATTTATTTGAACATTCCTGGAATGTAGGGTGTCTCCCGATTCCTTGTTATTTGATCTTTCAAATCTGCCTGACGTACGATAGAATCTAACTGATATCTGATATTCGAACGATTACCTTCATTCATCATCGTGTCAAAATAACCGTACCCATATTTGTATCAGACGTTAATCGTGAGGCTTATCGGCAGAAATTTGATGAGTACTCATTCGAAATGAGCACGACTCGTGTGGATCGCGCGCATTTATACGACGACAAATTTAGGGCAACTCGCTAGTAAAGCCGATCTATTTTGTGCTAGGTATCGAGGCCAACAGGTCGGGCTGGATTCATCAACTGAAATGGACTGCTTCTCTCGTCGACTTCACAGTTGTCTTAATGAGTCCTGACAGTTTGAAATGAAAAGAAAACCGCGCAAACCTGGAACAAAGTTTTGTTGAGCTTGATATCGCTTTGTTTCCAGCGTTTGAGAGATATTTTGTTACATTTTTTTAATTGTTATTATCATCATCATTTTATTATTATCATTATTATTACTATCATCATCATCATTATTATGATTTTATAGTGACTCGTTATTACTACAAGAGGTATCTTACATAAATAAGCAAGTCTTAGAGCGAATAGAATTAGATATCACTCAAGTGGCCATTTACTTCGCGATTCTTACAGATGGACCAATAAAGTGCAAGTTATAGAATTTGCAAGCGGGCACGTTTCGGCTCTTTCGACAAAGACCATCCCCCAGTTCTTGACCTCGCGTCTTTCAGTCTTCTACGACTGCGCGTGCGCGATTGTTCGCGTTCTTCCGCTACTTTTTCTTTCTCTCTTTCATAGCCTTTTCCATCCCTGCACTCTCCGGCACGAGATGAAAAGGAAGCGACGCTGGGCCTAGGAGCTGCGTGTATTGATCCGTCCCCGACATAGTTGACACATTTCCTGGAAGCTTTGTATCACCGCGTGCTCCAATTTCGAACGGAACCTTCGAAAGAGCCAGGGCATGCATAACGCGCTTCTTCACGTCGTTCTCTTATACTTTTTCTCTCACCGGACCATTCAAACTTTGGCTTTCATTGATCAATTTGACACTCCTACTCGATTCCGAGAAATTATTCTTCAGTTCATAATTAGTCTGTCCTAATAACTGTCTTAGTTACTCTAAGCGTGATTTACATATATGCAAAGAAAAAAGCTGACCCAACCGATTCCGAACCTTCACGAGGAAGGAGGCGTGAATGGCGTACGTTTCTATCCCAAATAGTTGATATACGTAGATACAACGTTGACTCGAAGGTAGATAGATTCCGAAGTCGTATTTATATTAGACATTCCGTGAGTATCGCGAACCCGGTACATAGATTCCGAGGACTCTGAAACTACACCTCGGAGTTAGGAATGTTGCCAAATAGGTCAGAGCTTGCGTCGCAGGTGGTTGCAGACGTGAATCTGCGCAGAGGTGAGATCGACCTACAACAGTAACTGACATCGGGAGTTGATTTGATCAATACTGTGCCGACGCCGACCCAATCCGCGTGCGAACAGCACGAACAACGCGACTCGCGGCATAGTTATAAAAACTCGGTGATATCCCCCACTTAGGCAGGCATACGCGACGCGAAATGCTGCAACTCCACATCTCTTTCTGCATCGAGCGCATTCACGTGCATGAAACCCGTTCTTTTTACCAACGATTTGCGTTGTAGATACGGATCGTAGAATGACAGATGTGAGAGCAAAGTCGTAGGTAAGGTCCAGTCGTCAAATATCGTCCCGTGATTGTGAGAAACCAATACAAATTAATTAACAAAACGTAGAACAATAGGCACATTATTCTTTTATTAATAGGAATAATCCGAAACTCCTTGACTGTGTTACGATTTATATGAAGATAACATCCACAAAAACGTACAAGTTCCAAGAATATTTTTTTTGCGGACACCTAATTCCCCCTCGAAGGACGATATTCTCATAGTTACTACGTGAACTTAATTTGTATTTATATTAAAATTTATTGTGGAAGTTTTGTACTTAGCACTTATGTTATACACCACAAAAACATTATAAATGTAAAAAATGCCGCCAAGTCCCGCAATATCCTACTCGCGAAAAATACAAAAACCTATAGCCAGGATTTGTTGTGAAATTAGGAACTGACGCCAAGCACCACGACAACGCAAAATTGGACCTCGCTGATTCATGTAGTAATATCGAAAAATGACTGATCTAGGTATATACTAATTGGATGGCTGAGTGATGAACTCGACCTGTGCGAATTGGAAGCGGCTTCATCGCTGCAAACTATTTTAACTGGAAATAACAGAATGCGATCTCTCTTTTTCATAACCATGTGATTTTGAGAAGCACGGTTATTGCGGCATTCAATTAATTTCAATTGTTGCGTGCTATTCTAGGATTGCGTGACAACAACAATCTCCATGACCTGAATTGTTGAAAGTGGAATTAAACAGTAGTTATTTGTTGGAACTGTAAAAAAATACACAAGAGTCGTATCGAATCGCCGCATTTCTCTACGTAAGTAGATATTTAATAGAATGCAAAAATGTGTGATAAAGAAATCAGGTTAAATCGTATGCATATAATGTCGGTTTTCTATATTTGTTTCACTTTCTTCTTCTTCTTCTTCTTCTTCTTTTTCCTCACTGGTTAAAACCCCTAAACTGAGCTGGGTGAGTACCACTTTAATGATATTTTGTGACTTAACGCCACAGCAATTTTTCGATGAGATGAGAACGTTACTTGCAAACAATTCAGTTAGTTATTTTGTTGGTTCCAGGTTAAATATTTTGCGGCGCTAATGTCGCTTCTAATCGGCACGAGCTGGTCTGTGCTCGAAGCATACGAATCAACTAACCAGTTAGTATATAGATCAGTGCGAAAAATCATTTCAAGAGCTACATACTTGGTGGGAACATGCCTTCGGGCCTCTCAAGACTCTCGCAAGTTGCCCCTGGCAAAACCAGAACAACTTGCCATTGCCAATACACGACTTTAGGAAGTATTACTTTTTATATGATATCGTTGAATTGAAATATAAAGATTACACGCTGACAAATAAATCTCCAGACACTTTCGTTTTCATACATGAAGAAATATTTGAGAAGAGAAAATTAATGATAATACAAGGAGGTATTGAGATTCAAGGACATATTTGGGAAAAGATTAAACCCATTTTTCTCTATCCATTTCCCTCTAGTGAGCAGAATATGTGGCAATTACATAATGAACCACTGCTTCTAAGTGAACGATTATGTTGAATTGATGTACAATGTAGAATTTTTAAAGTGTCTCTAAGCTTTCGAAAAACAAGGAATGAAAAAGTGTTTTCCTTACCTCTTTTAGATTGTTGAAATTTAACAATCGATGAATCCGCTCAATCCGGAATAACTTCTCCCTTATGAGGATACGCAATTTTTCATAATAATTATGAAGAAAACCGTTCTTTCATTGGTAGTACTCCTGTTGCTGTATTAGATTATTGAATACAGCAACAGGCGTACTACCAATGAATCAGCTGTATAGGTATATACTATAGGATACATAGAGCTCGCGACATCAATTGTTAGCAGAATCCAAAACGTTGATCATCTAATAAATTAATGATTTTAAAACTTGTTCATGCAATTGAATACTGTACTACACAATAACTCGTAATTATTGATGGTGTTGCATTCGTCTCGAAGCAAGTTTGATGCTTCATAATATAGCATTAACGAATGGCTGCAGAGTGGGAGAGAGGAATGTGCGTACCAAGTATGTAGCTCTTAAAATGATTCTTCGATATCACCACACGAATCAGCAAGGTCCGACTCGGTGATGTCATGGTGCTTGGCGTCATTTCCTGATTTCACGATGAAGATTGGGCATAGGTTTGCGTTTCCTTTCCCAGTAGAATACTGTGGGACTGGGCGGCATTTTTTACATTTATAATGTTTTTGTGGACCATTTCACTACTTTTTGTGTGATTGATTGTACTTACCAGGCGTAAGCGATTTTTAATAGTTACAAGCATGTAAGAAGACCGCTGCAACTAAAACCTACCGTCATCAATGGTCACTACGCGATGAGTTGGTTGAGGATTTCATGAATGATTGGAGATTGCATCGACTAAATTGGCACTTTTCTTTTAAATATTCCCCATATTTTTAATTTCATCTACTGGATGATATGGAAAGACTCGTTATAATAATCTCGCGTTGTCGTGAATCTGGAATTATTCATTTCATCATCCGACACGTCATATATAACTATGAATACCAGCTGTCACTTTGAACGAACCACTGGCCATGAAATAGCCTAGGTACTCTGAAATAGTCGAAACCACGCTGCGACGGTTTCAGATACGAGAAACTACATAGCAGACAACCTAGACACGAAAAACTCGAAGTCGAAACCTTGGACATCAGGAACCGTGCCACGAGGGGTCCAGAGATGAAAAACTACGCAGCGGACGACTTGGACACCGACAAATACGGAGCTGTGGACCCGGACACTAGGAACTATACTACACACACACACACATACACCCATACGCAGCATCATTAATTGGACTCTATGTTTTTCATACGTCATCCGATCTCCACTGAAATCGATAGGGGTCGAGATTCCGATGGAGAGATTATCCCTTGCAAATATGAAGTCGATCGGTGTATTGGTTTTAGAGCTATTGTGCTCACAAGGATGGGTCTACGAAAAACTGTCCGGGGAAGAAGCAGAAGGAGAAGATTCGAATTTCTTACCAAATCTGACGAAGCATAACTCTGGAACTACTTGATGAATTCCGTATAAATTTTTCCACGAAGCTCATTCGGTCTTGAACTATCAGGCCTGCTAATTTCATCCCTTAATGTAGCGTGGTCGAGGAAGTATGACGCAATGTTTACAGATATGGAAGTTCATAGGGTGAATGATTCACGGCATGAACTTGGCAACGATTTGCTTTTGCGACTGTTGACTCTTCGGACAAGGTGTACAGATAGATCTGTCGTTTGTACAGCTTCAACAACTTTCATCATTGCTTCAGGATCCCGCAGGCTTCTTTTCGGCATCTATAAAATGAAAGAAAATACTGAATGATTCTAGAAAACCGTTGAAGAAGATGAACTCAAATGAATGAAAAGTGAAAAAGCTTTCTTTAAAACAAGCTTTCGTCCAAGAGCTCTTGAGAGAATAAAATGAACTTGCCATTCGAAACTTTTACTATGAACTTTCAACGTCATAAAACAATTTCTATGATACGAAGACTTGTCTCGAGATTCGTATTCACTTAGTTTGAAAATGTCAAAAATTGAAATCAATCAGATCAAGTTATTCAATTTACTTGTTCATCTATAAGGGTAAATCTCGCAATGAAATAGCTGTTATATCATATGAATTGTGTAATGACATTATAAGTTGATGGTAAAATCTTTAGAGGAAAACTTCATTTTATTCTATCCTGCGGATTTGAATGAAAGCTTATTTCCAAACAATTTTTTTCTGAACCGATAATGCATGGCGGGTCCTGATTTTTTGTATGGTGAAGGACATCATCACCAGGAATCCCAAGTATCGGATTTACGATATTCTGAGTGAGAAACCGCATTCCATAGAATGGTGAATAAGTTGAATATCCGACCGATACTCCTTCCCAACATCATCACCTCAAACCAATGATTTCCAAGCATTTCAAATCCACTGTATGTCAGATAATCCCAGGCGTAAATGATGCACCACTTTCAATGTGCTATGTACGAATCCTTCTTGGAAGGAATAACAATGCTACGACATTTTCATCACTGATTTGGTAATGCCATAGGTTAGTGATTAATAGTGAGAAGTTTAAGTGATACACGGCCAATGTCATTACATTTGTTTCATACTGGTCACAGCTGTTGCGATAAATCTGTCTGGACCTCTCCGTAGATACACACATATTCACTTCTTAGATTTATTTTTATCTGGTTTTATACCCTCATAATCTCTAATCGATTGACAATTATTGTTGTCACGGTCATGGATACGAGCGTGTATACGACCGTGATCATAGCATAGTAGTCATCGGGTCTGCTCAGACTAAGTTAGCGCTGAACAGCGCTGAGCATCGCTCACTTGCGATTGCAAGAGCTTAGTAGCTTTACACGATTAGTAGCTAGGTAAATCGTTAGCGATTAGTTGATGCAGCTTGACAATTGTAAGCGATTGTACGCGATGCCTAGCGCTGACTGAATCTGAACACAACCAACGTTCCGCGGAATTTTCCCATAGTAAGAAAGTGGTCACTCTCTGTGCCTAGCATGTCTCTAGCGTTATCACTCGAGTATAACTATACTGTGTGGCGCTGGTAGTCGAGTGCCCGGGTGACTATGCCTATGTTCTGATATATACTGCGAACACTGAGCAGTACTCCCCTCTTTCTCTATCCTTTCTTGTAGGACGAACGAAAAAAGTACTGCCCAGTGCTCGTAATCTATATCTATATGTAGTCTTTATATAAATATATATATATATATATATATATATATATATATATATATATATATATATATATATATATATATATATATATATATATATATATCATTTGTAGAACACGCGGGTGGATCGAGTGAAGCGGATGCATGCCAGGCAATAAACACATAAAATAAGGCTTTCGCTGCAAAAGGTCAAGGAAAGTTCTGATTTGGTACATTTGTACAGTTTGGTGTCTCAATTGATGTACTGAGTTTGCGACTTTGGGTGACCGCCGCTCGCGCCAGCATATTGATAAAATGGTACCGAAAATCAGTTTTTCGAGAATATATTCTTTCCATGGCCATCTAGGCTAAAAATAGTTATGACAATAGTTATAGAACATAAAATTTTCTGCAACTTTTATGCAAAATATTTTTTGACTAGATAAATAGTTCACGAGTTACAACGGAGTCAAGCGCAGAACGGTTCTACATTTTGCAAAAACGCTACAATTTTTATCGAAATCTTAGTGAATACCGATTATGTATTACGTACAATCATTTTTTACTTATTTCCATACCACCATAAGGTAGAGTGGGTAACGCGTTTTTTTAATGTGGTATCCCCAGTAGACCTCATCCACGATTCGCTATTAATCCATTTTATTTAGTTATTTATATTTATTATCAATTTTCATACAGCTATTACGTTCTGATCTTGCGTTCTGATGCCCTAGATGGTCCAGGCTGACTGATATCAGCATCTTCTCGAAAATTGCTCCGCTCCGATTCCAAGTTTTCATTTTCGGTTTTTTCTTCATCCTCAAGTGTAATACATTCCCCAATGGTCATGTCTTCATTCTCGTCATCTTCTTCTCCTTCAGAGCCTGCAAAAATCTCTGGGCTTTTCTCACACGCGTATTCATTGCAGCATGTGCAGATAACAGAGCACTTCAAGCCTGTTTTCCGACATCCACACGCTCGACCGCACCCCTTCTTGCACTTGCATGAAATGAATTTCAGAAGTGCTTCGGGCGCCGTATCTTTCGTTGTTATCACTGGAGTAATCCGAATTTTGCTTCTTTTCCAACCCCATTCCTCTGGACTTTCGTATGTATCATACCAAGCCTGAACTTGCTGGTATGTTCGGAGGGAATGTTGCCATGCAACTTTTCTCGTAGGTGGTAATGCAGCAAGGTTGAACTTACCCTCGTGACGGATCTTGCAAAATGCTGATAGCGTAGAGAGCCTAAAGTAGTTATACTTTTTCTGAAAACGTTATAAAGAGCGATAAGAAAGCTTTCCCCCGCGGTAGCAATGACTTCGGGATCTGCGTTCAGCCCTTTAAAAGCTTGTATAGTTGGGCTTGAATATTCGTGCTTCTCAAGTGTTTTTAGAAACTTTATTTATCCTACGTTAAAAAAAGCAGAAGTAGTTTCGCAACCACTGAACGCATGCAATAACAATATGTTATCTGCTACTACTTTTCCATACTGTAGACTTCGAGGGAAGTAAATTTTGTCAACAGTTTTTCCTTTTCTTGGTTTGTGAAAGTAAACGTTTCGATGAGATCTCGCCAGTGCTGTTAGCAGGACTAGAAGATCTATATCTTCTTCTACTATGAATGCGGAATCAAACAATGCGGACCTACTGATCGCCGTGTTAACGATCAATGTGTTAGCATCTTCTGTAGCCCATCTTACCGTGAAAGTAGACTCCTCAAATTTCTTTTTTAGCATTGAAATCAAACGAATTTTATTTGCTTCGTTTGAGAAAAATCGTTCTTGAGAAACAGTTGAAACCATCGACTCGTCAAAATGTACGTCAGCGGAAGTTTGTTTATTTGATCGGCGGTGTCTTTCTGCACTTTCAGTCATTTTAGTAGCTGCGTTAATTGGATACCCGTCAAAAGCAACAACTGTATTAGTACTATAATACCTTTGCACGTACTGTACGTAGTTTGTACGTACATATATAACTCTATGTAGCAGATATCCACCATCTATGACATAAATGCTTTTTCCGAATTCAGTATTGTCTGGAACTCGTGTAAAGGCTTTATAGAGTGACGAACTTGTGCCCTTGCGCATTCCCTCTTCGTTGAACAGAGCTAAAGGGAATGGGGCCAATTCAATTTGAAGATATTCCTGCAGCTCTTCAACTGATTGCTGGGCCACACACATTCTTTGATACAACAATAGCGGATCAATGGCAATCACAACGTCTTTAATTTTGATATAACCGTTGATACCTGCAAGAAGAATCACTTTGTCTGAACATTTGAACTTCACGGAGTCGAAGTTGTTGCCAATTATTTTTGAAATCGCAAGAGTATTAATTTCACGACAAGTGTGAAGTTGATTCTTTCATTTATAGATATCAATTCGTCAATTTTTTGGAAAGGAGGGTAAGAAGAGAATCAATGAATGAGTTTTTCAAAATCTTTATCGTCACAGATGATGCGCGAACTCCTCGTGTCTACGTGTTGCTCTGTTCTTGCCATGGATATGCCACAAAATTTCTCAATTTCCTCGCAAACATAGTGCAGATATACCATTCCCAATGTCCACATTGTGAAAACGCTATCCGTTAATCCACGTCCACGTGTGAGATCACCAACGCTGTTCATGGAGCGTTCATCAATGTCTGTTCGATGGTCATGTCAGACCAAATGCCTGACCAGAACTTGTCGAAACGACTGATAGTAAGAAATCCTTTCTTCGTAAAATTTTCGTACTCAGAAGGGTCCATTCTATCTGCCAAATTAAGCATATCCTGCAAATACAGGTGGCAAACCTTTGCATAGAAAAAATTTCCAGTTGCGTGGAAATAAGGGAGCATTTTTTGAATCGTGTCCAAATGAAGTTTCCAGCAACCCATTTATTCTGCTTCGACGAACTGTTTAATCAAAGTAACCATACGGAAGTATTGCACCTAAAGTTTCACTGTAGCACCATTATTCTCAAGTTCCAAAAGTTTTTCTTTGAATTTGCCCGCGACAGTTTGGTACGAGCATTCCTCCTCGGCCGAGAGAATCACTGATCTATTCATATTTAGAAGTATGAGTTCCATGGTGTGACGATCTTCGGCCGTGAAATCGATTGTTTGCAGAACAATGGTTGCCAGAGCTAGATGACAAAGGATATGCGCTCTAATACCACAAGTTTACGCGTGCCCTGTTGACATCTTTTCCTGATGGCATTTGCGAGAGATGTAGAATAACTTGATCCGGAGCAATAGCAATTTTGGGAGTCACGCAATGAATACCTCCCATGACATGAAAAGTACTAACAAGGGAACATCGCCAAGTGCCCCCCTCCGATTTGAACAAAGCTTTGGACAAAGATTTCGTCCAACAATTCGAAAATCTTTCTGCACCATACACAACCAAATTGAAAAGAACTAGCGCCTCATTGTCATTATAAACTCAACAACCGCACATATACAGATGTAACATAAGTATACAAATACATGATACAATGCATATATACCTAATATTGATTACTTGAAAACTTAATCCCAATCGAAGATGACACGATTCAAATATTCATGCGATTATCTATCTATTCTGGCGCGCCATAATATCGTGAAAGTGAATAAAACAATAGCCAAAAGTAAGTTATCCATGAATTAGCAATGCATTTCAAATATCGTCGTTTTTTCTTCGGTCCCGAGATTATTTTCAATTTATAGGATCATTCATTCGTAATTTTTCGATACGATCATCAAATTCGTAATCAGCGTCCCCAAAAACCCTGAGACACCGAATCTGAAGCAATTCGTACTATTTGGGAGGAAATTGGTCCGCCATGTTGAATCAGCCATTCTGAATTCTTGGATTTCGACCTCAAATCCGAAATCAGCGACCCCAAAAACCTCCAAGTACCACCTTGACGGCCAAAAATCTTCGGACGTTTGTCTTACGCTAGCTACGGAATAGCGAAATCTGCGATTTTTAGGGGTTGATTACACCTCCTTAGGGTGGAGTTCCGTAGACATAAAAAATACATGTCGAATATTTTCACCCCCTCTACAATCTCTCCCGAGGCTTAGTTCAAATCGGAGGGGGACACTTGGCGATGTTCTCTTGTAAGATCATCTAACGTGTTAGTATTGAAATCAGCATTGTCAGATACAAATTGAGCAAACGCAATCTGCTCAATCGTAATTCCTGGACGCATAATGGCAGATATTCCGAAAAGATGAATTTCGCTGTACGGGGAACAAAATTCGAGCGATAACAAGATATTCATCAGTTGCCTGGATCCAAATTTTTTGTACAGGAATGTCCCAACTCCAACATGTAGTAGGGAACAAAACGATCGAGGTCTCACTGCAGAAATTATGGAATGAGACAGGGCAGTGCATTTTGTCTGTCATTTCTATTTGGGGCCGCACTTATGTTTTATTATAACGTCTTGGATAAACGTACGCAACGTTTCAGGAATGACTGTATCGACATCTTGTAAAAAACTATCGGATGCAGGATAGTGTTTGGTTTCATATTCTTGTGATCTAATGTCTGCTAAGGCTATTGCAGCTGCAGCTCAAACAATTCGTAGTCGTTTGCTTGCATATCACGCATCTGTAATGCTTTTATATCCCGTGTTTACGAAGCAGACAATCCTGGGTCTTGAGGCTGTCATTGCCACAACAATGTCATCGCCATATTTTTGAAGTAATCTCGACTGGACTGTTTTGTGATCGGACGGTAATCCCGTTCGATTTGATTCATCAGCTCGTCGAGAGAGAACTGACATTCTTCGAATTTCTCTTCAAGATATGAATAAATTGCTTTCACCGCGTTGTCGACATTTGTAGCTGATCGATAGCGCCTTTTTTCCAGATGATGGCGCACAGTAGAATTTCTTTATGCAGAAGTTATAATATCGACCGCGACTAAATCGGAAACGTGTTGAATGCAATCAATTATTGTAGTAATGTTTATTTCCCTTGCGGGGTACATTTCGGACTCCCGCTCCGCTCACATTAATCCTTAACTACCTTACGCACTATTTCTATCCTATTTTTTATTCACGCCGTCCTCGAGAGAAAGAGAGCTCCACTCACACCTTCTCCCGCATTCGTTCTTCCTTTCATCCCGGACTTCCGTTTCCGCCGCTCTTGCTCTACCCCTCCCTTTTGCTGCCCTCTACTCTACCATCTCCTCCTCCCTGTACCTTTCCTTTTTCTCCCTTCTCCATCCGTCTATCCTTTCCAACCATTTCTCCCCTAACCCCTCGTCGCCCAACACCTCCCCCCTCGCTTCTTGCCATCCTCTTGCCTCCCCCCAGTCCGTGCACTCTTCCCACACATGCTCCCCTGTTTCCTCCGCCATCTCGCACATCCTGCATGACCTATTTTCTCTCGTCTCCCAATACCTGGTCCCCCTCATCTCCTCCCCCAGCCTATATCTCGCCATCCTCTTCCACCTCCCTTCCTCCCACCCTTTCCTCAGATACCCCGGTATCCCCGCTCCTTTCACGAATCTGTATTCCTTATTTCCTTTCGCCTCTCTGATCCTCGTCCACCTTTCCTCCTCCTGCTTTGTCCTTTCCATCCTCACTAAGTCCTCTCCTCTCATCCCCCCCTCCTCCCATCTCCTCACTACCTCCTCCCCGTCCCATCCTTTTCCCTCGTAGAACTTCCTCCTCTCCTCCTCCCACCCCTCACATCCCCTCTCCATTCTCGCTCTCTTTTTTCTTTCTCCCCAGCATCTTCTCGCCAGCTCCCCTCCCCCACCCTCTTCCAACTTCCTCTCATACCCCCATGCCCTCAAGCCTGCTCTCGCCTCCAACGTTTCCCTTTGTATTTCCTCCCTCACTGCATAGCCTGACACCCTTCTTGACACTCCCAACACCCATCTCAAATACCTATCGTGGATCATTTCCGCCTCTTCTCTTCTTTCCCAGCCCCATATTTCCACCCCATATCCCAGCACCGGCCACACCATTCTATCGAATAACCACAGCCTTTTGCCCCAGTCCTTACCAAACTTCCTCTTTCCTATTCCCCACACCTGCCCCATCGCTTTCGCCGCCTTCTCTACTCTCTCCTCCACATGGTCCTTCTGTCCTCCATCCGCCCGCACCACATACCCTAAATATTTATATTTCTTCACCTCCTCTATCTCCGTCCTCTTCCACCACCATTTCACCTTCTTTTTCCTGCCTCCCCCTACCTTACATCTCATCACCTTCGTCTTCCCCGTGTTCACCTCTAGCCCTTTCCCCTCCAGGTATCTCTCCAATTTCCCTATCATTCCCTTCATCTCCTCTTCCCCTCTCGCCATCAACACCAGGTCGTCCGCATATGCCAGCGAAAACACTTTCTTCCCCCCTTCTAATTCTACCCCCCCCCCAACATCCCTTTTCTATCTCCTCGTCCAAATCCGCCATCATCAGTATGAACAGGAGTGGGCTCAGTGGGCAACCCTGCCTCACGCCTCTCTCCGTCCAGAACCTTTCCCCCCTTTCTTCCCCCACTCTCACCCTCCCCGTCGTCTCCTTTAGTACCTCCTCGCACCTTTCCACGAGTCCTTCTCTAATCCCCCTTTTCCTCATACTTTTCATTAGCTTTACCCTGTCCACCGAGTCGAAGGCCGCTCTCAAGTCTACAAACAGTAGCACCAGATTCACTTTCTTTCTTCTTCTTTCCCTATTAATCATGTGGTTCAGCACGTATATGTTATCTATAGTGCCCCTTCCTTCCCTGAACCCTGCCTGGCTCTGTGGCAGCAACTCTTTTTCCTTCGCCTCCCTCTTGATTCTATCTCTCAGTACTCCCGTGTACACCTTATATGCTGTCTGCATTAATGTCACCCCCCTATACTCCTCCACCCTCTCCCCCTTTCCCTTCTTCCCCACCGGCACCACTACCCCCTCCTTCCATCCCTCTGGCCACCCTTCCCCTCTCCATACCTTTCCGCATAACTTCCACAGACTCTCCATCACCTTTTCCCCCCCATACCTCCACACCTCATTTGGTATCCCATCCTCCCCCGTCGCCTTCCCATCCTTCAGTTCCCCTACCACTTTTCTCACTTCCTGCATTGTTATCTCCTCCTCTCCCTCCTCTCCCTGCTTCCTCACCGCCTCCCCCACCCTCTTCTCGCTCGCCCCGCCCAGCAGCTCCCTGAAATACTTGTCCCATTCCCTCATACCTATTCTTTTGTTCACCCCTTTCCGTTTCTTCCTCCCCCTGTTTATCACCGTCCATGCCTGGCTCTCCGTCCTTATGGCGTTTATCTCCTTCTCCCATTTCCTCTCTTCCTCTTTTCTCTTTCCTTCGCACAGCCTTTTGTACCGTATCTTCTCCTCCTTATATTCTCTCTCCTTGTTCCCTCCCTTCCTCCACTCCAGCAGTTTCCTTCTCAATCTTTTCTTCCCTTCTCTGCATTCCTCGTCCCACCAACCGTTCCTCCGAGACCTACTTTCTACCTCTTCCGACTTGATTACCGCCTTACCTATTCTTTCCCCTAGCTCTCTTCAACCTTCCTCTACCTCCTCCTCGCCCCACCTCCACTCTCCGAACTCCTCT
Organism: Arge pagana; assembly: GCA_963969455.1. Lineage (NCBI taxonomy): Eukaryota > Metazoa > Arthropoda > Insecta > Hymenoptera > Argidae > Arge > Arge pagana. The sequence goes on from CAXAKQ010000162.1 coordinate 30,539, forward strand.
CTAAACCTCGCTGCTCCTTCCTTGTTCCAGCACCCTCTCCTATACCGTTCCTTCCTTTCCCCCTCGCCGCTCCTCCTTCCTTTTCTCTTCTCCTCCGCCTTCACCCATAACACCACCGGCATGTGGTCTGAGTCTGTCTTCCCCTCCACTTCTAGCTTTTCTACCTTCTCTACTGTGTTTTCTTCCGCCACCACATAGTCGATTACCGATCTTCCTCTTCCTCCCACGTACGTCCACTCCCCCTCCTCGTCCCCTGGCACTCCACCATTCAGTATCCCCCACCCTCTTTCCCGTATGAACCTCGCCCATCTTTTCCCTTCCCCTGTTACCACCTCGTCCTTCGACTTCCTCTCCGCTATCCCTTCCTTGTCCTCACCTTGCTGCCACCACTGCCGTATTCCCCCTTCCGCCCCGGTTCTCACGTTGAAGTCTCCCCCAAACACCACCATGTCTTCGCTCCTTTCCTCCTCCATCCACCTCTCCATCATACTCATCTTTCTCTCTAGATCCCCCCTCACGTATACTCCAATTATCCTCCACCAGAGCTTTCCCAGCTTTACCCTGCATTCCATCCACCCTTCCTCCTTTTTCCTGAATTCTCCTACTTCCCATCCCTCCTTGACTCCTATCGCCATTCCCCCCTTTGCTCTTCCCCTCCCCCTACTCTTCACCGCCTCCTGTACCTCCCATATGAATCCCTTTTTCCACTTCTCCTTGATTCCTTCCCACCCTCTTATGTCCGCCCATGTCTCCGTCATCACCACCACATCCCACCTCCTTAACCCTTCCCAAAACTCCTCGTCCTTGTTTTTCACTCCTGCCACGTTCCAGAACCCTACCTTCGCCGTCTCGTTTCCTCTTCCCCTTCCCCTCCGCCCCACTTCTTCCCTTCTCCCCCTCCCGTCTCCCCTCTCCTGTCGCCTTGCTATTTCCTTCCTCCCCCCCCCTCCTCGTCCCCTTCCCCCCTCCTTCCTTCCCCCTGTTCCCCCACCCTCTTCTTCCATCCCCCCGTTACCTCGTCCCATATCCTCCACTCATTGTCCACCCACATCTTCATATAGCCTACCCTAGCTATCTTTCCTTTCCTCCTTTCCGCCTCCGCTTCCCTCTCTATCCTCCATTTCGCCTCACGCTCCAAACGCGTCCTGTCGTCCTCCACCCATTCTTTTTCCCCTCTCAGTTTCCCCTTTGCCCTCATCACCTCCGTCTTCTCCGTCCGTCCCTCCATCTCCACCCACACCATTCCTCTACCCTCCCTATTCACTCCACCGATTATCTTCATATCTTTTATCTTTCCTTCTATCCCCATCTTCCTCCATAACCTATCTATCTCCTTTCGCCACTTCACCCCCTCCCCCATCCTCACTCCCTTCACTATTACGTTCTTCCTCCTTTTCTCCCTCTCTTCCCTATCCATCCTCAGCTCTAGCTCTTTTATCCTCCTGTCGACCTTCTCGCACTTCTCCTTCTTCGCTGTCTCCCACGCCCCCCCTGCCTCCGCCTCTCCTCCCTTCCCACCTTCCTGAACTTCCTCCATCCTTTTTTCCAGCTTCTCTATCCTGGCTCTCATCTCCTTCCTTTCTCCTTCCCACCTCCTCATCATCTCCTCCCTTTCTTCCCTCGCCTCCCTGACCACCTCCTCTATCTTCCTCCCCCAACCTTCCATCATTTGCTCTACCTTCCGCTCCCACCCTTTTGCCATTTCGTCTACCCTTTTTTCTACGATCTTCCCTTCCCTCCTCATCAGCTCCTCCATTTTCTCCATGATCTTTCCCAGCGCGTCCCCCTCCTCTCCTTTCTTCTCCGGGGTCCTCGACACCACCTTACTCCTCTTAAATACATCCTCTTCCTGCTCCTCCTCCCCCCCCCCCCGCTTTTCCCTCCGACGCCAATGCTTTTCTTTTTCCTGCCATGTACTCTACTATGTTACCTTCACTCCCCGACCGTTCCCATACCCGCCTCGACAGGTTCGTCGGTCTCCCTCTCCTCTTCTCCCCGCCCGACTCACCTCTACCCGCCTCGTCACCCATCCTCTCCCTCCCCTTGTCCTGTCTCTCTATCCGTTCTTCTCTTACCGACGTCCCTTCCTTTACCTGCACCCGCTATTCCTGCCACCTTCCTTATCTACCCGTCTACCGCAGTTCCTCTGCCTCTCACGCCCGTGCCCACCGCGCTCCTTCCCTACTCTCCGTCCTAACCTCTCAACCTGTTCTGCCCACCTTTCTCGCCTCACTCCACCCGCTTTCGCCCCCTAGCTTCTCCCCTTTTTATCTCCTCTCTTCCCTCACCCTCCTCTACTTCCTCCACTACCCCGCTTTCCCTTACCTCGCTATTTCCCGCCGCTACACACACTTTCTCTTACCCTGCCCCACACTTTGTCTGTCCGCTTCGTCACCGGAAACGGAAGTTCGAATGCGATCAATTATTGTTTTACCCAATTCATCGCTACGGTTTCTAGCTAATGCTGAAATGCTGTCTTTTATTGTGAGTTTCTGAACATTCAAAATTATCTCTCGGCCACACAAGCGAGTCTTTTTTTATTTCTTTCAAAATTCATCGGCTATTTTTTCATTATACCAAAAACAATCCTAATTAAAATTAAATTTTGGCACAAGCAATCGTAAAGATGTTGACGGTGACGGCAACAGAGCAGTATCGCTTCCTCGACCTTTCGCTGCAGCAATTAATTTTCCGTTTGTGTATTGTTTTCGGCGGGCGTCATGCACAACCACAAACTTCAAGTTCGTCAAAAACCGTTTACTTGTACCGTCAGTTCGTTTTACGCTTGATTCTCGAAAAGTTTTCAAGTCTCTTCCTTTCACAATAAACACAGCACATTCATTTAAACTCTTTTCGCATATAAAACAAATATCTCCCGGAGCAGCCATAATGGACGTACAACGCTTGAACTCTACAGCGATACTAAGGTATTTTCTCCAAGCAGAGATGGCAGATGTTGGCTGGGACTCGGGTCAGAGAGAGGGGATAGTAGATCCTGCGAGGGTCTTGTGTATAGGCCCCAACCGAAAGAATTTCCACCTACTTTCCTTTGAGCTCCTCTACGCGTATATTCGTTCAGTCCAGAAATAAAATCGTACAATGTAGTCTACAAGTTCTATAAATACCAATTTTGTGCAGAAATCGATAAGAACCGGTAGTATGTAACAAGGAAACGGTATTTACTAAATATTCGACAAAAAATGTATGTCGTAACTTATGAACTATCCATCTGATCAAAAAAAGTTTTCAACAAAAGTTGCAGAAAATTTCATGTTCTATAATTATTGTAACTTTTTTTTAGCCGAGATGGCCGTGGAAAGAAGATATTCTCAAAAAACTGATTCTCGGTACCTTTTTATCTGTATGGCGGCGTGAGCGGCGGCCGCCCAAGGTCGCAAACTCAGAACATTAACTAGGACACCAAACTGCGCAAATTCATCAAATTAAAACTTTCCTCGACCTTTTGCATGTCAGAACCTACCCATTGTCTGGCCTAATGAGCGAGCCGGGCACATGACTTCTAGGGCCTCTAGCGGCAGGCGACATTTCGTCGGCCACTCAAACTGCCTAGTGTCACCCCCCTGGCTACGATCACGGTCGCATCTACGATCGTGACAACAGTGATTGCCAAACGCTCGAAGGTTATGAGGGTATAAGACCAGGGACAAATAAGTGTGAGAAGTATATGTGTATCTACGGGAAGGTCCAGATGAAATCCTAGCGATATTTATGATTAGTGTGAAATAAATGTCATGACATTGGCTGTGTATAACATCACCTAAACTTCTCATTACGAATTCATAACCTATAGAATTGCCAGATCGGTGATAAAAATGTCATAGCGTTGTCATTCCCTCCTAGAAGGATTTGTACACAGCAAATTGAAAGCATTGCATCGTTTGCGCCAGGGATTATTTGACATACAGTGGATTTGAAATGCTTAGAAGTTATTGGTTTGAGGTTGCTGATGTTGGGAAGGAGTATCGGTCGGATATTCAACTTATTCACCATTCTATGGAATGCGGTTTCTCACTCAGAATATCGTCAATCCAATACTTGGGATTCTTAGTAGTGATGTCCTTTACCATACAAAAAATCAGGACCCGCTATGTATTATCGGTTCAGCGCAGCTAACGTTTTGAACCAATATTGAATTTATTTACCATTCTATAGGGTGCAGTTTCACACTCAGGATGAATATCATGAATCCGATACTTGAAATTGTTGGTGGGGATGTTCTACTCCGTACAAAAAATTAGGACCCGCCAGGTATTATCGGTTTAGCGTAGCGAACGGTTTGAAGAATTTATTCATTGTACAGCGGGTGAGAAAATTTTGAAAATATTTTGACACAAATGATGTGTTATTTCTCAGTTTTTGGAAGTCGGAAACACGTATAAAAAGTTCGGTTTAAAAATGTTGGCACACGAAAATTTCAAAAATTTCACTACCGTGTACCATTAATAAACATCCATTGAAAAAAGATGTAGATCATAACCAAAATCTTTTTCATCGTTTCGAATCACACAATAAAAATGGATTTTGACCGAACTTTAGTTTCGAAAAGTCAAGTATATCGATATTTAATCAATTTAGAAAAAAAACTTACCATGAACAGTTTTTTTATCGTTTTGAATATCTTGTCGTAGGATCGTTGTTTCACTGCCACTTTTGGCAATCGCCATGTGACGCAACTAACTTGAAATTCGTGATATCAATAGAGAACTTTATTCGGAAGAAAAGAAACGAAAGGGAACGAAATTTCGGCGATTGTACAGTACTGTAACATGAATGCATGCTACGAAGCTTCCAAGCGTAACATTCCCGATTCTCGTGTTGACGGTTGACAAAACGGATTGTATAACGATGCTTGATAAAACGGTCTTCAAAAATTCATCAACGTTTGGAATCCGATTGATGATTGAGATCCTAGCAAACTCGTTATGATAAACCAATTGAAAATACCGATTGGGATATTTATTGTCGTAAACATCTGTCTTGATGATCGTTAGAGGAACGTACGATACTTATGATTTGAATTCACGAAATAATGACGTTCGTTGCTCCAATAACTGTTATCATTATGAAAGCTCGACGGAACAGGTAGGTAATTGCTTTTTCACTCAGGCGCATTGATACTGATTATTTGTAGCATCGAACAAAAATTTGCCCCTGTTCTCAGTCAATTTTACATGATAACATGCTTTTATTAGCTTGGTATGTATTTTTGTTTGCATCTTCGAACGTGTTTTTGACTTACTTCGAAAAGTGGAATCGAATTGAAACTTTGCACGCGTATCGGAGACCGATAAATTTAATGGTGAACCGAACTATCATTTAAAAAATAAAGTCCAATCAAAGAATGAAGCAATTAACGAGAAAAGTGATATCGTAAAAAAACATGGGTTGCTTGATGTCAATTGGGTGAATATTTCGAATCAAGGTTGCAACTGAAAACTAGTCAACTAGTTTTTCGATACTGTATTCGGTAACAAACCATTTTTTCGATGATCACTCGAAAATAAAAGAGTTTTTCGATACTGTTCGAAAACAAACCAATGTTTTGATGTTCATTCGGAAATAAACCAGTTTTTCGGTATTGTATTCCGGAACAAGCCAATTTTCCGCTGTGAAATTCGAGAATAAACCAGTTTTTCGATACTGTTTTCAAAAACGAACGAATCTTGAGACACTGTATTCGAAAAGGAACCAATTGTTCGATGTTGAATCGGGAATAAACAAGTTTCTCGATACTGTAGCCGGGGACAAATACAGTTTTCAATGTTATTTGAAAAATACCCCAGTTTTCCGATGTTACAATTCGGAAACAAACCGCAATTCCACGTCGAATTCGGAAATGAACCAGTACTCTGATACTGCATTCGAAAACCAACTGATGTTTCGATGTTGATTCGGAAATGAACCAGTTGTTTGATACTGTACTCGGGAACAAATTAACTTCCGAAGTAAAATTCGAAGGAATTTTTGGAAAAAAAAACAATGGATTGATGTTGATACGGTAATAAACGAGTTGTTTATTACTGTATGCGGAATCGAATCAATTTTCAGATGATAATTCGAAAATAAACCAGTTTTCTTATACTGTATTCGGTAACGAACCGATTAATTGATGGCCATTCGGGAGAAAAGAAGAGTTTTTCGATACTGTATTCTAAAACAAACCGGTTTCAAGATGTGAATTCCGAAAGAACCGATTTCTTGATACTGTATTCAAAGACAAAACCATTCTCTGATGTTGATGCGAAAATAATTCAATTCTGCGATACTTCATCCAAAAACGTATCAATTAGTCGATGGTTATTCGGGAACAGACCGAATTTTTGATACTATATCCGAAAACGAATCAATTTTCCGATGGAAAAATGAGAATAAACCAACTTTTCGATACTGTTTTTGAGAACAAACAAACAAAGTTCGTCCGGAGAGACCAGTCTTTCAATGTTAGTAGATATACAAGGGGTTGCTGATCCAAATAATATTAGTGCACCCACACACACACACACACACACACACACACACACACACACACACACACACACACACACACACACACACACACACACACACACACACACACACACACACACACACCCTCTCTCTCTCTCTCTCTCTCTCTCTCTCTCTCTCTCTCTCTCTCTCTCTCTCTCTCTCTCTCTCTCTCTCTCGCCTCTCTCTCGCCTCTCTCTCGCCTCTCTCTCGCCTCTCTCTCCCCTCTCTCTCGCCTCTCTCTCGCCTCTCTCTCGCCTCTCTCTCGCCCCTCTCTCGCCCCTCTCTCGCCCCTCTCTCGCCCCTCTCTCTCACCCCTCTCTCTCGCCCCTCTCTCTCGCCCCTCTCTCTCGCCCCTCTCTCTCGCCCCTCTCTCTCGCCCCTCTCTCTCGCCCCTCTCTCTCGCCCCTCTCTCTCGCCCCTCTCTCTCGCCCCTCTCTCTCGCCCCTCTCTCTCGCTCCTTTCTCTCGCTCCTCTCTCTCGCCCCTCTCTCTCGCCCCTCTCTCTCGCCCCTCTCTCTCGCCCCTCTCTCTCTCGCCCCTCTCTCTCTCGCCCCTCTCTCTCTCGCCCCTCTCTCTCTCGCCCCTCTCTCTCTCGCCCCTCTCTCTCTCGCCCCTCTCTCTCTCGCCCCTCTCTCTCTCGCCCTCTCTCTCTCGCCCCTCTCTCTCTCGCCCCTCTCTCTCTCGCCCTCTCTCTCTCTCGCCCCTCTTCTCTCTCGCCCCCTCTCTCTCATCGCCCCTCTCTCTCTCTCTCTCGCCCCCCTCTCTCTCTCTCGCCCCCTCTCTCTCTCTCTCTCGCCCCCTCTCTTCTCTCTCGCCCCTCTCTCTCTCTCTCTCTGCCCCTCTCTCTCTCTCTCGCCCCCTCTCTCTCTCTCGCCCCTCTCTCTCTCTCGCCCCTCTCTCTCTCCGCCCCCTCTCTCTCTCTCTCGCCCTCTCTCTCTCTCTCGCCCCTCTCTCTCTCTCGCCCCTCTCTCTCTCCGCCCCTCCTCTCTCTCGCCCCTCTCTCTCTCTCGCCCCTCTCTCTCTCTCGCCCCTCTCTCTCTCTCGCCCCTCTCTCTCTCTCGCCCCCTCTCTCTCTCTCGCCCCTCTCTCTCTCTCGCCCCTCTCTCTCTCTCGCCCCTCTCTCTCTCTCTCCTCTCTCTCTCTCTCGCCCTCTCCTCTCCCGCCCCTCTCTCTCTCTCTCGCCCCTCTCTCTCTCTCTCTCGCCCCTCTCTCTCTCTCTCGCCCCTCTCTCTCTCTCTCGCCCCTCTCTCTCTCTCTCGCCCCTCTCTCTCTCTCTCGCCCCTCTCTCTCACTCTCGCCCCTCTCTCTCTCTCTCGCCCCTCTCTCTCTCTCTCGCCCCTCTCTCTCTCTCTCGCCCCTCTCTCTCTCTCTCGCCCCTCTCTCTCTCTCTCTCTCTGCCCCTCTCTCTCTCTCGCCCCTCTCTCTCTCTCGCCCCTCTCTCTCTCTCGCCCCTCTCTCTCTCTCGCCCCCTCTCTCTCTCTCGCACCCCCTCTCTCTCTCTCGCCCCCCCTCTCTCTCTCTCGCCCCCCCTCTCCTCTCTCTCGCCCCCCTCTCTCTCTCGCCCCCCCTCTCTCTCTCGCTCCCCCTCTCTCTCTCTCGCCCCTCTCTCTCTCTCGCCCCCTCTCTCTCTCTCGCCCCCTCTCTCTCTCTCGCCCCCCTCTCTCTCTCTCGCCCCCCCTCTCTCTCTCGCCCCCCTCTCTCTCCTCTCGCCCCTCCCCTCTCTCTCTCGCCCCCTTCTCTCTCTCGCCCCTCTCTCTCTCTCGCCCCTCTCTCTCTCTCGCCCCTCCTCTCTCTCGCCCCTCTCTCTCTCGCCTCTCTCTCGCCCCTCTCTCTCTCGCCCCTCTCTCTCTCGCCCCTCTCTCTCTCGCCCCCTCTCTCTCTCGCCCCTCTCTCTCTCGCCCCTCTCTCTCTCGCCCCTCTCTCTCTCGCCCCTCTCTCTCTCGCCCTCTCTCTCTCGCCCCTCTCTCTCTCGCCCCTCTCTCCTCTCGCCCCTCTCTCTCTCGCCCCTCTCTCTCTCGCCCCTCTCTCTCTCGCCCCTCTCTCTCGCCCCTCTCTCTCTCGCCCCTCTCTCTCTCGCCCCTCTCTCTCTCGCCCCTCTCTCTCGCCCCTCTCTCTCTCGCCCCTCTCTCTCTCGCCCCTCTCTCTCTCGCCCCTCTCTCTCTCTCGCCCCTCTCTCTCTCGCCCCTCTCTCTCTCGCCCCTCTCTCTCGCCCCTCTCTCTCGCCCCTCTCTCTCGCCCCTCTCTCTCGCCCCTCTCTCTCGCCCCTCTCTCTCGCCCCTCTCTCTCGCCCCTCTCTCTCGCCCCTCTCTCTCTCGCCCCTCTCTCTCTCGCCCTCTCTCTCGCCCTCTCTCTCGCCCCTCTCTCTCTCGCCCTCTCTCTCGCCCCTCTCTCTCGCCCCCTCTCTCTCGCCCCTCTCTCTCGCCCCTCTCTCTCGCCCCTCTCTCTCGCCCCTCTCTCTCGCCCCTCTCTCTCGCCCCTCTCTCTCGCCCCTCTCTCTCGCCCCTCTCTCTCTCGCCCTCTCTTCTCGCCCCTCTCTCTCGCCCCTCTCTCTCGCCCCTCTCTCTCGCCCCTCTCTCTCGCCCCTCTCTCTCGCCCCTCTCTCTCGCCCTCTCTCTCGCCCCTCTCTCTCGCCCTCTCTCTCGCCCTCTCTCTCGCCCTCTCTCTCGCCCCTCTCTCTCGCCCCTCTCTCTCGCCCTCTCACTCGCCTTCTCTCTCGCCCCTCTCTCTCGCCCTCTCTCTCTGCCCCTCTCTCTCGCCCCTCTCTCTCGCCCCTCTCTCTCGCCCCTCTCTCTCGCCCTCTCTCTCGCCCTCTCTCTCGCCCCTCTCTCTCGCCCCTCTCTCTCGCCCCTCTCTCTCGCCCCTCTCTCTCGCCCCTCTCTCTCGCCCTCTCTCTCGCCCCTCTCTCTCGCCCCTCTCTCTCGCCCCTCTCTCTCGCCCCTCTCTCTCGCCCCTCTCTCTCGCCCCTCTCTCTCGGCCCCTCTCTCTCTCTCGCCCCTCTCTCTCGCCCTCTCTCTCGCCCCTCTCTCTCGCCCCTCTCTCTCGCCCCTCTCTCTCGCCCTCTCTCTCGCCCCTCTCTCTCGCCCTCTCTCTCGCCCCTCTCTCTCGCCCCTCTCTCTCGCCCCTCTCTCTCGCCCCTCTCTCTCGCCCCTCTCTCTCGCCCTCTCTCTCGCCCTCTCTCTCGCCCCTCTCTCTCGCCCTCTCTCTCGCCCCTCTCTCTCGCCCCTCTCTCTCGCCCCTCTCTCTCGCCCCTCTCTCTCGCCCTCTCTCTGCCCCTCTCTCTCGCCCCTCTCTCTCGCCCCTCTCTCTCGCCCCTCTCTCTCGCCCCTCTCTCTCGCCCCTCTCCTCTCGCCCCTCTCTCTGCCCCTCTCTCTCGCCCCTCTCTCTCGCCCCTCTCTCTCGCCCCTCTCTCTCGCCCCTCTCTCCTCGCCCCTCTCTCTCGCCCCTCTCTCTCGCCCCTCTCTCTCGCCACTCTCTCTCGCCCCTCTCTCTCGCCCCTCTCTCTCGCCCCTCTCTCTCGCCCCTCTCTCTCGCCCCTCTCTTCGCCCCTCTCTCTCGCCCCTCTCTCTCGCCCCTCTCTCTCGCCCCTCTCTCTCGCCCTCTCTCTCGCCCCCTCTCTCTCGGCCCTCTCTCTCGCCCCTCTCTCTCGCCCCTTTTTCTCACCCCTCTCTCTCACCTCTCCCCTCTCTCTCGACCCTCTCTCTCGCCCCTCTCTCTCGCCCCTCTCTCTCGCCCCTCTCTCTCGCCCCTCTCTCTCGCCCCTCTCTCTCGCCCCTCTCTCTCGCCCCTCTCTCTCGCCCCTCTCTCTCGCCCCTCTCTCTCGCCCTCTCTCTCGCCCCCTCTCTCTCGCCCCTCTCTCTCGCCCCTCTCTCTCGCCCCTCTCTCTCGCCCCTCTCTCTCGCCCCTCTCTCTCGCCGCTCTCTCTCGCCCCTCTCTCTCGCCTCTCTCTCTCCCCTCTCTCTCGCCCCTCTCTCTCACCCCTCTCTCTCACCCCTCTCTCTCGCCACTCTCTCTCGCCCCTCTCTCTCGCCCCTCTCTCTCGCCCCTCTCTCTCGCCCCTCTCTCTCGCCCCTCTCTCTCGCCCCTCTCTCTTGCCCCTCTCTCTCACCCTCTATCTCTCACCCCTCTATCTCTCACCCCTCTCTCTCACCCCTCTCTCTCACCTCTTCTCTCACCTCTCTCTCTCACCCCTCTCTCTCACCCCTCTCTCTCACCCCTCTCTCTACACCCCTCTCTCTCACCCCTCTCTCTCGCCCCTCACTCTCGCCCCTCTCTCTCGCCCCTCTCTCTCGCCCTCTCTCTCACCCCTCTCTCTCGCCCCTCTCTCTCGCCCCTCTCTCTCGCCCCTCTCTCTCGCCCCTCTCTCGCCCCTCTCTCTCGCCCCTCTCTCTCGCCCCTCTCTCTCGCCCCTCTCTCTCGCCCCTCTCTCTCGCCCCTCTCTCTCGCCCCTCTCTCTCGCCCCTCTCTCTCGCCCCTCTCTCTCGCCCCTCTCTCCGCCCCTCTCTTTCGCCCCTCTCTCTCGCCCCTCTCTCTCGCCCCTCTCTCTCGCCCCTCTCTCTCGCCCCTCTCTCTCGCCTCTCTCTCTCGCCCCTCTCTCTCACCCCTCTCTCTCACACCTCTCTCTCACCCCTCTCACTCACCCCTCTCTCTCACCCCTCTCTCTCACCCCTCTCTCTCACCCCTCTCTCTCACCCCTCTCTCTCAACCCTCTCTCTCCCCCCTCTCTCACCCCCTCTCTCTCACCCCTCTCTCCCACCCCTCTCTCTCACCCCTCTCTCTCACCCCTCTCTCTCACTCCTCTCTCTCGCCCCTCTCTCTCGCCCCTCTCTCTCGCCCCTCTCTCTCGCCCCTCTCTCTCGCCCTCTCTCTCTATCCTCTCTCTCGCGCCTCTCTCTCGCCCCTCTCCCTCGCCCCTCTCCCTCGCCCCTCTCTCTCGCCCCTCTCTCTCGCACCTCTCTCTCGCCCCTCTCTCTCGCCCCTCTCTCTCACCCCTCTCTCTCGCCCCTCTCTCTCGACCCTCTCTCTCGCCCCTCTCTTTCGACCCTCTCTCTCACCCCTCTCTCACCCCTCTCTCTCACCCCTCTCTCTCACCCCTCTCTCTCGCCCCTCTCTCTCGCCCCTCTCTCTCGCCCCTCTCCCTCGCCCCTCTCTCTCGCCCCTCTCTCTCGCCCCTCTCTCCCGCCCCTCTCTCTCATCCCTCTTCTCACCCCTCTCTCTCACACCCCTCTCTCTCACCCCTCTCTCTCACCCCTCTTTCTCACCCCTCTTTCTCACCCCTCTCTCTCACACCCCTCTCTCTCACCCCTCTCTCTCACCCCTCTCTCTCACCCTCCTCTCTCTCACCCTCCTCTCTCACCCCTCTCTCTCACCCCTTTCTCTCACCCCCCTCTCTCTCACCCCTCTCTCTCACCCCTCTCTCTGACCCCTTTCTCTCACCCCTCTCTCTCACCCCTCTCTCTAACCCTTCTCCCTCACCCCTCTCCCTCACCCCTCTCTCTCACCCCCTCTCTCTCACCCCTCTCTCTCACCCCTCTCTCTCACCCCTCTCTCTCACCCCCTCTCTCTCACCCCTCTCTCTCACCCCTCTCTCTCACCCCTCTCTCTCACCCTCTCTCTCACCTCTCTCTCTCACCCCTCTCTCTCACTCCTCTCTCTCACCCCTCTCTCTCACCCCTCTCTCTCACCCCCTCTCTCTCACCCCTCTCTCTCATCCCTCTCTCTCACCACTCTCTCTCACACCTCTCTCTCACCCTCTC
>CAXAKQ010000163.1:0-20138 GCA_963969455.1 Arge pagana
GGGAGAGAGGATGAGGAGAAAAAAGGAAGCACGGGAGGGGTTCAAAAGACGAGCGGCAGAAGTACACAGGGGCAGCAGGAAATAGCAAAATAGGAGTATACGGCAAACGCAAAAGACGGCAAGGGCAGGGACAAGAAGAGGGATCGAGTTGCGAAGAGGAAGAGCGGGAGCGGAGCAGAGATAAGAAAGAGAATAGAGAAAGACTATGACAGAAGTTGAGGAGATGTGTGAATGGCAGATAGCGAAAGGGGTAGCTCGGGCAAGTCTGAAAATGGACGAGGGAGAGAGGTTTAGATGGGGAGTGGCGGAGAGGGAGCTGGGTGGTGACGAAATCAGGGACAGAGGGGGAGAGTGGGAGACGGAAAGAGGCGGAAAATGAATGAAGGGGCAAGGAGAAGAGACGGAGTGGGGAAAGGGTGAAGAGGTGTAAAGGGGAAGACATGCATTGGAGGACAGGTCGAAATTAAAAGGGCGAGTGGGGAAGAGGGGGAAAGGGGAGAGGGCAAGAGGGGCAAGGGAGAAAGGGGGATAGGGTGATTGGAGGAAAGTGGGAGACGGGGAGCGGGGGAAAGGTAAAGAGGGTAAGGACGAGATGGGAAGAGGTGGAGTGGCAGAGAGTGGGAAGGTGGTGAGGGGTCGAGGAGGAGAGGAAGAGAGGGGTAGAGGGCAAGAGGGGAAAAGAGGGCGAGGGAAGGAGTAGAGAGGGGAAGGAAGGGAGATAGGAAGGAAGGGAGAGGGGGATAGGGGGAGAGGCGGAGAGGGGGAGACGGGAAAAGGGGGAAAGGGGCCGTAGAGAGGAAAAGAGGGGCGAAGGGGGCGAGGGGAAAAGGGAAAAGGGGCAGAGAGAGACAGGGCGGAGAGAGGGAGAGAGGGGGACAGGTGGAGAGGAAAAAAGGGGATGACCGGCGAGGGGGAAACAGGAAGAGGGGGAGAGCGAGATAAAAGGAGAAGGGAACGGAAAGAAAGGGGGAGTGGGGAAGAGTTAAAAGGGAAAAGAGGCGAAAAGGGATAGTAGGGAATATGGCTCTACAGGTCGGAGCGGAGAATAGAGGACGGGAAGAATAGGGGGCATGAGGGGTAGAGGGGAAAAGGCGGAGAAAGCGACAGGGGCAGAGAGGAAGAAAGGAAGAGGGGCAGAGGGGGAGTGGGAGAGAGGGTGAGAGGAGAACAGGGTTAGAGGAGGGAAGGGAGAGCGGGCGAAAAGAGCAGGATCGGGAAATGGAGAGTTGTGAAAGTAAGAGAAGGAAAGAGGGAATGTGGGAAAGAGGGCGGGAGGCTGAGAGGAAAAGAGGGGCAAGAGGATTAGTGGGGAATCGGTGGAGAGTAGGAGATGGAACACGGGGAGAAGGGCTGAAAACGAGAGAGGACGAGGAGGAGAGGCGGTGACGGCGATAGGTAGAGAGATCGAAAGGCGGACGAATGCAGAGGGGAAGAGGGAAAAGGGGCAGTAGGGAAAAAGGAGAGAGGGGCGTTAGGAAAGAGAAGCAAAGGGGCAGAGGGCGTGTGGAAGAGATGAAGAGGGGCAGAGAAAGAGAGTGGGAGGAGTGGCGAGGGGGAAAGAGGCGAGGGGCAGAGGGGAAGAGGAGGAGAGAGAGAGAGCGAGAGAGGGAGTGCGGGAAAGGGAATGAATAGGGGGAGCGGGAGAGGTATAGAGCCGAAGTGGCAGTGAGGGCGAGAGAGGTAGCTGCGGAAAGGCGAAGAGTGGAAGTAGGGAATAGTGGTCGACGGGAAGCTGTAGGGATGGAAAGAGATGGAGAGATAGAGTGAGGGCGTGGGGCCAAGGACGAAGGGATAGATGGGCGAATGTGAGATGGGGGAGGGGGAAAGGAGAAAAAGGGGCAGAGGGGCGAGGAGAAAGGTCGGAGGGAGGAAAAGCGTGACAGGGTAATGGGTATGGCACGGGAGAGGGGAAGAGGGGTAGAGAGACACAGGGGAAGAGAAGGAGAGGGAAAATGGGCTAGAAGGAAAGAGTTCAAGAGGGGCAGCGGTAGAGAGGAGAAGAGGGGAATAGTGGGAGAGGAGGAGAGGGGAAGAGGGGAAGATGGGTAGAGTGGGACAGGGGGCGAGGCGCGAGGGGGAGACGGGGAGAGCGTCTTACCACTTCGAATCTCTTCAGTAATTTTTCTGAGAGATAGATACGGATTCTGGACTCATGATTGACCCACTTTGGTTTGCTGCTCTCCTGAACGTGCAATTTTGGTCATGCAGATCTTGGACGTTTGTTATTCGTCATAGTTTTTTGCATTTCCCTTATGGTCTTGTCATGCCTGTTCATCTTTCCCGAAACATTTTGTTAATCAACTGCATCACTTTATCGTACGATCTACGTTCATCACCCAAACCTCTCATTGCTATCGGAATAACTTTTTTTTCATGAGTAGTCATGCCAAACAATTAAAATAAAATAAAGAGATAGAGATTTTTAAAAACAGCAATAACGGCAAGAAAATGAACGTTATAAATTATCCTGAAAAAGACTGTTGGAGGTGCGAATGCCGCGAAAGTAACGGTTATTTGATAGTCATGGAGTGATTTTTGTCCTACAGAACCGGTCCAGAAAACACGACGCTCCACTAATTTTGCGGCGAAGGACTGTTCGAGAGTTGTATACCAATCACTTTCGAACAAAGGAAACCTCGCAAAAAACTGATTACTGAACAACTACTTCCAAAAGGACTGTTAAGAATTCAAATGCAGCGAATCCAACTGTGTTCTAATTATCAGGAAAAGACATACTGAAAAACAGCGAATTCGCCAGATGAATGAATTCGAATAATTATTCCTGAAAGGTCGTTAGAGATGCCATTACTGCGAAAGTGTGAATCCGTATAAGGGTGACGGACGATATTTTCGCGGAAGCAATCAATTTACACAAGATTTGGCGCGGGGCGGAGGGGGGAGGGGGCGGTACTGTTCGCTCATTACGATGCTGAACTCAGTTTTTGAAAATTCCGAGTCCAATATAGCGGACGAGGTATCGCAATCGCTTCAAGAGAATCAAATTCGTAATCGAGATTTGAATATCAGTACAGAACATTCCTGCATCAAAAAATTAATGAAGAGAATCATTATTGGGAAATTAAAATTCGTCAAAGCACGATGAAAAGTATTGTGTATTAGTTGTTGGCAGCGTGGCGGTGGTTTCGGTCTGTAACGACGTCATGTCGTTGCATTGGGTTCATTCTCGGACTGGCAGGCTGGCAGGCAGTGGTCGACTCAGCACGGCGTGCGGCATTTGGTCGTGCTCTCCCGACCGTGCTGGATCCGGGACCGACTGGAATCCAACGGTGGGTCACGGGGGACGATGGCTGCGTCGCGGGGATGACTGATTCGAGCTCCGCGGGCAAAAGGAGGAAGGCAGAGGGGAGGGAGTGAAACTTATTATGAGTACTCAAAAAAACGTACTATCGGGTGTCGCAGACGAGTGGCGAAGTTCGAGCCGAGCAAGGGTATATTGTAACGATTTTTCGTGACAGTATATGTATATGTATGATCAGTACATATATATATACGTATTATTATACTATATTGATACATCACAATATTATCTCCTTCACAGGAATGCCTTGGATTTTTCCGTTTCTTATTAGCGAAGCGTTTTGAGCTCCGTTTCGTCACCGTCCCCTCAGGTTGGGTTTCCCTTGAAATAGCGCTATCAATAATCTCATTTTTCACTTTTTTATACTCTGATATTTGCTCAACATGTTTTCTTGATTATTTTCCCCGGAGAAACCTTGACCTCAAAATTCACTGGTGACAATTTTTTGAGTGGTGTTCGACCAAAACTCTGGTCCCTTGTACAAATGTTACAGTACGTGACCCTTCACGACTTAGCGTTTGCCGTAACTGTACATTTTGTATTACATCTGATACATTGGGTGCTAATAAGTCAAATTTTGTTCGAAGTTAGCGCTTGTACACCATAATGATGACGATCGACCAGTAGAGCAGTGCTCAGTGGTTCTGTAATCGAACAAAAATTCATTAAGTTGCTTCCCGGATTCAACCATTTTATTAATCCTGTCTTGGAATGTGCCCATGAAGTTTTCTGTAGCGCCATTGGTGGCAGGGTAGTACGTTGCAAGAAACGTAAGTTTCACTTTGGTCACTTATGTAAACATTTCATATGCGGTACTTGTATACTAACGACGATTGTCAGACACTGAATGGCTCAGCAGTTCAAATCGTGAAAATAATTTTCCAAACTTAGCTATTGCTCTACTGGTCTGTGTATTCATTTTCATGTCAAATATTTCTGGCCATCTGCTATATGCATCGACTACTACCAAGAACATATGCCCACGAAACGGCCCTTAAAAATCACGGTGGATCCTGCCGCAACATTTATCTGGTATTGGTCATGGATTAAGCGGTGCTTTTGGTGGCGCTGTTTTTTTCACGCTTACATACTTTACACATAGCTGCCAGTTCTTCCAGATGTGCATCGATATCAGGCCACCAGACATATGATCGTGCCCGTGCTTTCATCTTTACTATCACAAAATGCGAATAATGAATATTTTTGAGAATTGTAGATCTAACACTTTCCGGTATAATTACACGATAACACCATGGAATGCAATCTGTCTCAATTTCCAGCTTATTCTGTTTCGCGTTAAATTTTTGCTCGACTTCATTCAAATCTTGACGTTTTGGCTATTCATTTATCAAAAATTTCGTTATTTCACTCAATGTTTTATTTTCTAGCGTTTCTTTTGCTGTGTCTTTTGCTCTCATCACTTCTCATTCTTGGACAATGTAATTACACGGGACAAAATCTTTATTGGAAACTGATGTGATATCGTCGATCGAAAATCTTGATAATGCATCAAAATTACCATTCCTTTACAATTACATATACTTATACGTAATAATATACTATATTCATACATCACAGAAATGATTGTTCAGAATTTCAATTTTGACTTTCCATTATTTATTTAAACAAATTGACATATCAACTTGAGTCGATTGCTGTAGGAAGAAATCATCATGGAAATCATTTATGTATCATCGATTCATGAAATAACTTGTAAAGATTTTCATTCAATAATTGAAGGGACGGATCAAATAACGACTTCTACGCTCGACCCAAGCGCACTTGCTCCTGATTGCATGCAATCGTGGCTGATCAGGTAGTAAGCACCTAGAATAAGAAAAACATTGACGAATCTCATGATTGTGCGAAACTGTGGGCGGGGAAGTTGTTCATAATGATTGGAAGTATACGTATGCTGAGTGACAAGAATTTCTTATCTATATGTCCCGGAATGTGAAGAGTTATGGCACTGGCTTCGTTCGTGTGAACTATGGCGCGCATATACTGGTAATAAAATTTTCTAGAAAACGTTAAAATATTTTCCATTATCGGAATAAAACCCTTCAACATAATAAATTTCAATTTCTGCATCATTTGATGATGACGTATAAATGAAACTAATTACATAGTTGTATCCAAACAACCATGGTATGAAAAGTGAAGTTTTAAGATGTTAGTTTATGAATTTTTCAAGACGCTTCAGAGCTAAATACTAAAAAAAAACTCAAATGAGAATATAGATGACACCGACACAGCTCTTATATCGTTAAATTGATCATGATGATCTTTACCATCTGTAAAATCGTTGGGCCAAGCTACGTGAATTTCCAGTAAGCATTTAATGACTGAAAATTCATCCAAAAACTAGCTCTGTCATTATTTGTGGAATGATATTTTATAACATTTTATCATATTTCCAACTCAAGCATATCATGAGACACTTTGTTATCAATAATGTTAGGCTAGAAATCATCTTTCTTTCAGTTTTCACCTTAGAAAATCAGAACTATCAGAGAAATCGTGAAGCAATTCCTATAATAATTGCAGAAAGTTAAAATACGAATCGTATGCGACATTCAGCGACTCAATCGGACGCTTGGTTCGGAAAGAAATATAGGGAAAATAGAAAAAAGTAACATTTTCATCAAAAATTCATAACTCGGTCATTCTTTCAGATGTAGCGCAGATCTTCCGGTCAATATCAGTTATTGATGTACACTTTATGTGTGTAGCAGGTAGGCACTGTCCGATCCATGGTTATCGATCTAGTCATTTGAATTCTCGATTTTTGAATTTTCTCTTAAACGTCTTCAAAAATTCACAAGCTAACCTCCCAGAACTTCACTTTTCGTACATTAGCTGTTGAGATACAACTATGTAATAGGATTCATCTATTTGTCATCATCAAATGATGCAGAGATTCATATTTATTTCATTGAAGAGTCTTATTTGAATGATAAAATATATTTTAACGTTTTCTTGAAAATTATGTTACTAGTAGTTACGCGCGATGGTCGACACAAACGAAGCCGGCACTATGACTTTTCATATTTTCAAGAATATAGCATGGAAACTCTTGTTACTCAGCATACGTATACTTGAAGTCATGATGAAGAACTTCCTCGCTAACAGTTTTGCACAATCATAAGATTTGTTGATGTTTTCTCAATATTGAAAGTTTGCCATGCAATGAGCCACGATTGCATCGATTCAGGGGCAAATGCGCTTGGATCGATCGTGCAAGTTGTCATTCGATCCGGGTCTTCAATTATTGGATGGAACTGAGCATAACTATTCAGCGACCCGACAGGTCCTTCATTCGACTCTACCCAATCTTTTCTTATGAAACTATTCGAAAATCGACATGTACATTACTGACAAGAGGAGGGCGCAAGCTTGGGATCACCGATTCAAAATCTCTTTTGATATATTAAAGTACTTCATAATAGCAGTCTGAGGTATGACGCAGAGCACGCCATTCACAACCGTTTCCGAGTGAACAAATAAGAATATTTTTAAATATATTTTCATACTCTTACCTTTGTAAGTTGAACGTGGATGGGCGTAGCTCAGCGGATAGGCGCTCGAATTCCACGCTGCCGCCCAGGGTTCAATTCCCGCGTCGAAAGTTTTTTGTTATTTTTTTTCTTTTTATCTTCATTTCTGGTTTTTCCCACGATGCATATGACCAATTCAAAGGGAAGATGCTATGGAATAACAAGGCTAACTCCCACTTATCATTAGAAGGGAATAATATTTGGCGGGCGTAGAAAACCTGGTTTTATCCCTGCTCTTACGGTGTTAGTCCTAACGGCTTGTGCCGCCCAATCCCGGTCCCCCCTAGTTT
Organism: Arge pagana; assembly: GCA_963969455.1. Classification (NCBI taxonomy): domain Eukaryota; kingdom Metazoa; phylum Arthropoda; class Insecta; order Hymenoptera; family Argidae; genus Arge; species Arge pagana. Next base: position 7,167 of record CAXAKQ010000163.1, read on the forward strand.
CTCCATTCCGAAAACTATTTAGGTATCGCAGAGGCCAGCTGTGAAACTGCAAGGAAGCCAAATAATCGTCAGTATAACTCGACCGATCGTCTGTGAAAGTTTTCAACACTCTGCAACAGTGTCAGAAAACGTGATTATCAATCGAAAAGTTATTTATAGTGCTGTATCTGTTCGAGAAAAATAGAAGAACAAACCGTACTTCCGATCAGCGCAGGAGCTGTATCAGGATCAGAAAACTCATCAAAAATAGAATCGTTTGCAAGCAAACAGTTCAAAGAAGAGTTCACAAATACGCTTTTCGCAGAAAATATGATATACGATGAGCAAAATCTGGTTTCAAAAAATCCTCCAAAGACAACCTCGTCTGCTTCGTTAGCTACGGGACAAAAAATCAGCAAGGCGACTACAAATATTCTCAATAACTACCTCAGTTTAACCGGAAAAGAGCTAATTATGACCAACGAATCAGACAATGGAAATTTATTCCAGCAGGTTTGTACGACTTTTTTCCCATTTTCCATTTCTACATCAGAGTTGGAACCATTTTTCCAACTGATTTATTGGTACAGTGCACAAATAACCCAGCACTTGACGAGAATTACGATCCGGAGGATTATGAAGATCCACCCGCGAATTACATCTCGATGGATTACAAAGCTGAGGTTTTAGCCATAGCGCAGGCTTACTCGAAGTGAAGTTTAGCTGTTCTTTAAAAAAATGATGCAAGTCGCTCAACACGGAAGGATCATCTCAAGCGATGGCTCGAAGTCGTTGAAACTAGTGGTACACGGACTGATAAGCTGCGATCGATTGATTCCCAAACTTTGGAACGCTTCATAGAAGCCAGAAATTATTACGATCAGGTGAAAATATTACAATTTCCTCATAGCGTTCATACATGCAGTTTTCGTTCTGCTTTTTTCATTGTCAAACTGGATTCACTCACCGTAAGCTTCTCATCGATCAACAGGTCACTACGAGCATATTGCAACAATAGATAATGGTAACTGCGTTTCCGTGTCTGTCCGACACTTTCCGTTTTGAAGCTAGTTTCACATGGGTCAAGGTATTCAAACGAAAACATGGGATACGGCAGAGGAAAATTACGGAATATATCAGGAAAGGGGACACCGCAACTCTGCAGGAGCCAGTTGAAACAGAGGGAAGATCCCGGACACAAACGCGACATGCAATGCCAAAATTAGATTTGGATTTCGTTAATAACACAGATCAGACGGGTTGTCAATACCAAACAACGTATGACAGATCCTTGGACTTCAAAGGAGCAAAAACTGTTTACGTCAAAAAACAGAACTCGAATAAACTCACACATTCATACACAGCGCAATATACAGTAACTGCGTCAGGAAAGTTGCTTCCGAAAGTTTCCATTCGCTTCCAGGAGACATCCAATAAATTCGGACCTATTGTTCCGAAGATCGTAGATAGATTGACTGCAGACTTTGAACACGTCGAGGTATGCTGTTCGAAATCCGGCAAACTCACGAAAGAGCTGTATACACGGTATCCGGAAACGATTTTCATTCCTTACGTCAAGGATGAAATGTTCATGCTCATTATCGATTCCTAGAGTGGACAGACAGATAGCGCTTCGCATGACGAGATTTTTGATAATAATGATGGAGAAATGACTTGCACGCTGGAATTTATCGCACCAAAGTGTATACCGCTTTGTCAACCATGCGATGTGTATTTCAACCGTCAGGCTGAAGTTTTAATTGAACGATTGCAAAACGCTTCCAGTTTGTTGAAAGAATAGCAAAAAATAGCATTGCGCGAAGATGCGATCAAAATACAATGGTTGGCTCTTCACCAATTCAGCGCGCTAAAGTTTGACAATATGTTGAAATATGCTTGGTGTCCTGCGAAATCGACGGAACGACGAGTGTTTTTCCAGAATTTGAACGAAATTTGTTTTCCGATATAGCTTCTGAAGAAAAATTGCGCGTGCGCCAGCGTTGCATTTATATCATGCGCATGGTGGGGAAAAAATGTTTGTTTTATTTGTTTTTATGACCATCATCATCTGCACAAGTGCACTAGTTCCGCCGAAACTGCGAACGATAGTGACGAAAAATCGTTCACACTTATATTGTATTCAAAAAATAAACTACGTCTCAAATTGAATTACTGCCTTGTTAGCCTTGTTATTCCATAACACCTACCTTTTGAATTAGTCATATGCATTGTGAGAAAAACAGAGGTGGAGAAAAGGAGAAAAAAAGAAGAAAAAAAAGATTAAAGAAGAAAAAAAAGTTCCGACACAGGAATCGAACCCGGATCGGCAGCGTGGGAGTCGAGCGCCTATCCGCTGAGCTACGCCACTTCCACGTTGAAACTAATAAAGTTGACAGTATAAGAATATTTATGAGAATATTTTTATTCGTTCACTCGGAAACCGCTGCGAATGGCGTGCTCTGCCCACACCTCAGACTGTTATTATAAAGTACTTCAATATACCAAAAAAACTTCGGAATCAGTTATTCCAAAATCATGCCCTCTCTCTGACAACAAGATATGAAACTTCTGAAACAAAGCAAAGACATGCTCGAGCTCATTATCACACCTTATATCATTGAAAGCGCTATCGATATGTTGGTGCATGTCGGTTCGTGTCTGAGAACAGAAGTCAAATCTCCTAGTTGTCCCAACGAGAAAGGGACCGGAGAGCAGCAAAGTGACACAGGAAAGTGAAGTAGGGTCTGAAAAGAATCCTTCTCACACACACAATTTGAACGGAACAATACCCACGTTTATTGTCGATGAGGTGACAAACGGAGTGACAATGATGTCACGCGGTGACAAACGTGGTCAGGATGGCTATTACAGAAGTCCGCTAGGAAATCCGGGTCGTTATAATCCCCATAAAAAGCACCTATGGTGCAAAATCGTTTCGCCTAGTTATATAAATGTTATAGTCACCCACAAACAATACATTCTTATGCCAAGAAAACATTATACACTTACTATTTTATACAAAGTTCCTTCCTCGTAAAAAAAAAGATTCGAAATCAGATGCTATTGCCTAGTACCGATATCACATTGTCTTTTTTCGAATTGACAATTAAGATTTTCATAACACGGTATTGACAGCCTTCCTGTCCTGCCACGTAGAACCATAGATATAACGATAAAGGACTGACGCCTCCATTGGTGCGCCCAATTAACATTTTAAAAAAATAATTAGAAAAAAAAAATTTGGTGGTAGTGGTACTAGGCAAGCCTTTTCTAGATAAGTACAATGTTACGGCGGTTGAACCATGTCAATAATCCTAATATAGTGATACGAAATATTGGCCCACCTAGTACCACCACCACTAAAGTTTTTTTTTTTTTTAATTATTTTTTCAAAATGTTATTTGGGCGAACCAATGGTGGCGTCAGTCCTCTATCGTTATATCTATGGTACTACCTGGCAGGACAAGAAGGCTGTCAATACCGTGTTATCAAAAGCCCAATTGTCAATTCGAAAAAAGACAACGTGATATCGATACTAGGCAATAACATCTGATTTCGAATCTTTTTTTTTTACGAGGGAGGAATTTTTGTACAAAATAGTAAGTGTATGATGTTTTCTTGGCATAAGAATGTATTGTTTGTGGGTGACTATAACATTTATATAACTAGGCGAAACGTTTTTGCACCAGGGGTGCTTTTTATGGGGATATCACTACTTTTTGTAGAATTTGATTAATTGAGTAAGTACAATTTTTTATGTGTTCATCAGTTATCAGTTACACTGATTGTTAATAATTTCCATCAAAATGTAATAGTAATAAATTTATTATACGTGCGTAAATAATCTTGAAAGTTGTTTCCGTTTGTGGCTAAATACATTGATTTGCAATCTGACTGTAATGCACTCTCTGTTAATGTCATGACTGTAATTGTCTCTATCGCCTGGTACAACTTCTCCTTCTCCACACTCTTTCACAGGATTTGCTAATAGATATTCTCGTGACTTAGCTACTTCAGTTGCTTCTGATTTGCATTGAATCGTTTCCAAAATATTATTTATCTGCCGAATAATAATGGATAGATTATCGGAACAATTTTTTCATACAGAAAATCCTAACCGCAATCTAACCATAAAATCGTACTCCGCGCGCTTTGCCTACCTGTCAAAACAGAAGACAACCAGCGTGAACAAAGAACGGCGGAACGGCAATGCCGTAAACGCCAAATTCGAGATCGGACCGATCCAACTGACCCGCATAACGAATACTCACGGTATAACTAAAGACTGTAGTAATCATTCAATTCAACCCTGTGTTGTCAAACACTTACAGTGATCTCATAAAAAAAATATCTTACCGTACCTCAAATGATCTTGTTCTGAATTATACGCATAATTACGACCAAAAATACATTGACACAATAAATCATAACCCAGATGATTGGTATGATACCGTACTGTAGTTGGTGAAAATAAAGAGCTAACCAAAGCGCCATCTGGCTACGTCCATACTTGGTAGGTCTCTTCTCTCTACCTAGCGAAAGCCACTCTATACTCTTTATACCCATAGGTTTCTTGCCACAGTGAGTGACGTCACTGACTGACGGAGACGACGAAAATGCAATCTCGTCGAAGACACGTATAAATTACTTGCATCGAAACCTTCGAATATTAATATCTCAGCTCTACGTCCACCGATTTGATCGCAATAGGGCTTAAATTAAAGCTCTTCTTTGTCACATCCTGCAATAAATATGACAATTCCGTATTTATAGCGAGACGGAAGAAATTAACGATCATAAATTTTCTCAACGGTCACTCAGTTGCCGTTCGGGTATAGAGACTCTGTCAGAGTCTCGCGCGGCGAGTGCGAAAAAAAAAAATTTTATATAACTAGGCACGAGACTCTACCGAGTCTCTCGATTCCCAGATGCTGTATAGATGGAACACTGATATCGCGGATAGCTATACCAAGCGTGAATCGTCGCGCTACCGTTGATGAGAGGAGTTTCCAAAAGAACGAGAAAGAAGGAAATTTAGAACTGGAGCGAAGCTCATGTGAAATGAACCGTCCACTCAAAGACTCGGGAGAGCAGTGAAAGCGAATGCGGATATCGACTGAGATCGGACATGAAAGGGAGGGAAAGTAGTTAGTGGTCCGATCGCCACGGGATTCAGGCGAGTGTCGCTTAGAAGTAGTGCACATCTCACACGAGCCGCGGAAACAACGAACTTTCCTAAACAGTCTGTCACGATGTTGATGGAGAAAATTCTGAACGAAGGGCTAGCTCCTAGCCTTGACTGGCCGGGATACGTGTCTTTGCGTGAACGGGTCCGGATTTTTCGCCTTTTCTCAATTGGCCGTGATATTCCCTCGCATTTATTGGGCAACAGCGTCCATCTTGTTTTGGGCCTTTCAAAAAAATAGGGGCATTGGCCTTGGAACGACCTTCAAGGCTACGATTAAGGTCACATTATTACGTGAAATTTCCCGCTATATTTCAAATCTGCACAAAACAATAGGGAATCCCATTTGAACAAGGTCGACCTCAAAATGACTTCGAAGGTCCAGGTCAAGGTCAAATCTAAGATCACCATCAAACAGCCAGTGAAGAATTGCCACGTCCCAACAAGAGGACAGAGCATCTTATTGATCCGTTATTATTAAACTATTTTATTTTGCCTCTCTGGTCATGTTTCCACAGGGATTCAAGAGGTGGAATTTGTTGGTTTGGGTTTAATTGAAAAGCGTAGTGAGGGTACGAGGTCTTGCAGAGACTATGTGGGTGTAGAAATGAATGGCAATTGATTGGTAATGATGTTCAATGAAGGAGTCAGAATTTGTAATTGAATAGTCGGATGAAATTGCTTAGCATGAATATAACTTGGTTAAACATAATGGAACTCAATACAAAATAATGACAATGAACTGATGAATAATCAATGATCGAGTATAATGTTCAAAAATAACGTGAATTTGACAAGGATTCTCATGTCGCATGTTTATTGAAACGGGAAAATCGGAATGAGTCATCCGCCAATAATAATGACACAAAATAAATGTTCAAACACTCGCGCGAAAGTTCCTAGGCAATGGTCGTTGATGTGGAGCACTATAACGAACCAATACAGACTCCGTGTATGAGAAAGGTGTGTTGAACATGAATAAATTCGGATGATGTGAATTAAATATGGGTATGAGTCGACATTCCTGAAAACAGAATTGAAGGGCGATAGGAACATACACGGCCTAGCTACTGGTCGCTGATGTGGACCAGCTCGAGCGAAACAGTACGCAGTTCGTATATGTGAAAGTATAGTTGAACATAGTCAAAGTGAAAGATCAGGGATACACATGTCCTCAACAGCGATCGCTGATGTGGACCAGCTCAAACGACCGATGCAAATTCATGTATTCATGTTCCCGCTCACCTTTGCAATCTCAAACATTTGTGTGCGTTTTTGCGCCTCGTCCCTTCCATGTTTTGAGGGTGAGCGGTCCGGCGTAGTCCACACCGGTGTATAGGAAGGGTCGTGAGGGAGTAACTCGGGAGAGAGGTAGTTGGCCCATCAGTTGATGGGCGCGGATCCCCCTCTACCGAGCACATACCACACACCGCAAGATGTGAGACTTCACCGGCGCTCGTCCCCCTAGAATCCAGTACGATTGTCGGAGGTGAGCCAAGGTGAGCTGTGTTCCTCCATGTAGCGTGCGTTGGTGAGCGTGATCGATGAGCATGAGTGATAGTCTGGCGTGCCGGGGAAGGATAGCTGGGTGCTTGCCCTCCGAGGTGAGCTCAGACTGGTTGAGTCGTCCTCCCACTCAGATGACACCATGCCCGTCGACAAAGGCGGTCAGGCGATTGAAGGAGTGGCTGCGAGGCAGCGTTGAGCCTGAGCGGAGCGTGGTGAGCTCAGATGAGAAGTACGCAGCCTGAGTCGCCTTGACCCCAAACTGCTGAGCTTGCCGGATGTCGTTAGCTGGTACGACGCAGACCGGTGAGTCTAGTTTTCCTCGCAGTTTGAGTGCGACTCTAAAACAAATGGCAGTGAGACGACACAGTTTGTTGAGCGAAGATACCTTTTCAATGAGATCCCAGTGGTAGCCGACTTTTGGTGCGGCCACTGTCAGTGAGATGCCTGGACGCGCTTCTGTCGCGCAGAGCTCGTCTGACACTGGGGGTTGAGCTGGCCAAAAGTTCTCTGAGAGTGCTAGCCATGGTGGTCCCGTCCACCATAGCGGGTGGTCCTTGAGTTGTGCCGTCGTTACGCCTCGTGAGGCGCAATCCGCCGGGTTGCTGGTGCCCGGAACATGTCGCCATTGAGCGGCTGGAGTGAGTTCTTGAATCTGTGTGACTCTGTTCCGGACGTAGTCTTTCCAGCGCGACGAGTGAGACCTGATCCACATGAGCGCAACTTGAGAGTCCGTCCACAAGTGAGTTGCTCTGATGTCCGTCTTTATCGTGGCTTGGACATACTTCATGAGTTTTGCGAGTAGCAGCGCTGCCGTGAGTTCCAACCTCGGGATGGTGAGTCGTTTGAGAGGTGCAACCTTTGTTTTGGAGCACACGAAAGACGCCTGAGCGCCCGTGGACGGTGAGTGTACGGTCACGTATACGACCGCAGACATTGCGAATTGAGATGCGTCAGAGAACCCGTGGAGTTCGACAGTTGAGTTGCCCTGGGTGTGAATCCATCACCGCAATGAGAGCCTGGCCAGGCGTGAGAGGTCTTCTCTGAGCGTGAGCCATCGCGTTGAAATCGGTGACGGCGATGAGTCGTCCCAGTTAAGTTTGTGCAGCCACAACTCTTGCAGAAGCATTTTTGCCCGAATCGTGACTGGTAAGATGAAACCGAGTGGATCGATATCTGCGCCACTTCAGATAGGATAAGTCGTTTGGTGAGCTTGCCCGTGTGCGTTGAGAACTGCGATGTGAACACGAATTTGTCTTCGTGTGGAAGCCAGTTTAGTCCGAGTATTTTGGTTGCGCAATCGTCGAATGAGATGGTTGAGTCTAATGCGCTCGCCGGTGAGATGGCAGTGAGGAGATCTTGGTGAGTTGCGTGCCACTTGGCGAGCGGGAATCCGCCCACGTCGCACAAGTGCTTGAGCTGGTGAGCAACCTTGATAAGCTGAGTCACTGAATCGGCGCCTCCGAAAATGTCATCGACATATCGTCCGAGACGCAGGGGTGGTACCGCCAATGGAAAGCAGTGCCCTTCATCCTCTGCCAGCTGTAGCAGGGTGCGTACAGCAAGGAACGGAGTCGATTTCGTGCCGTAGGTCACGGTAGTGAGTTGGTAGGGCACCACATTGAGCTGACTGTCCACCCACAGGATTCGTTGCCGGTCCCAGTCGTCCGCGTGGACCTTTATCTGGCGGAACATCTTTGTGATGTCGGTTGCGAAGATGTGCCGGTGCAGGCGAATCCAGATGAGAAAGTCGGGGATGTCGAGCTGTAGCTTGGCACCCGCATGCATGAGATCATTCGCTGAGACTCCGGTTGTGGTCGCGCTTGAGCCATTGAATACGACTCGCAACTTGGTGGATGCGCTGTCCGGTCGGAGCACTCCGTGGTGCGGCAGATAGTAGTGGGTAGAGCTGGTGAGAGACGACGATTTGGCCCGAACCATGTGTCCGAGCTCCTCGTACTCGGCCATGAATTTCTGGTGGAGCACTCGGTAGTCGTCGTCCCGAGTATGCCTGTTGAGCATCTGCTTTAGGCATCGATGAGCTTTGCCGTAGGAGTCTCCGAGCCGTGCGGTTGACGCTTTGAGCGGAACGCGAACGATGTATCGACCGGTTGGGTCCCTCGAGTGAGTTGTTCTGAAATGTATCTCGCACTCCTCTTCGTCCGGAGTCAGTAATTCAGCCGTGTCCGTCGGGAGCTCTTCTTGAACCCAAAATCTTGTGAGCAGGTCCTGCAGGAGTGTATCCTCGTGCCAAACCACCGCGGTGCGTGCTGAGTACGCGGCCGAGGCTGACGCGCACACCGGTCCAAGAATGAGCCAGCCAAAAATTGAGAGCTGCCCAATCGGCATCACTGTTGAGCCCTTTACAATGTTGGGTTTGATGATCTGACCGTAGTGGTCCGCTCCGATGATAATGTCGATTGGCCGTGGTGTGAGATAGTCCGGATCTGCCAAGTTGAGCTTGTCTAAGTGAGGCCACTGTTGTAGTGAGGCCTCGAAGGATGGTAAAGTCGACGTTACCGTCCTGAGAATGTGCGCTTGGATAGCGACTGAGTGCGAGGAGTGTATTGAGCGTAACGTGAGCTGAACGATACCACGTGTGCGAGTTGACTGCACGCCACCGATCCCAATGATCGGTATCGTGGATGAGCGTCGAGGGATGTTGAGCTGACCGATGAGTTCTTCCGATGCGAATGTTAATTCCGACCCTGGGGCTACCAGTAGTCGGACTTGATGAGTAGCGACCGCTGAGTTGATGTGAGCGAGTGTTGTGGCGAGCAGCGTTGAGGGAGAGCGACTGAGCTTTTCCGAGGTGGTAACGATTGCACCGCTGTCTTAGTGCGGAGCCGATGATGTGCCTGCTTGAGGCTCAGCGGCATTGGCGGCAGTCGGTGGTTGATCCCGCTGCGAAATATTCTCCTCGTGGAGCATGGTGTGGTGCCGAACTCCGCAGTCCTTGCACCCCTGCTTGGAGCGGCACACGCGCGCGTTATGTCGCCCCAGGCAATTGAAGCACAGACGCTTGTCCACTACAGTCTGCCTGCGATCACGGGTCCCGAATCTTCGAAACCTCATGCAGGTGACGATGAAATGGTCACCATCACACAGATCGCAGGGGTAGCTACCTGTCTTCGCCGTTGAGCTGTGCCGTGGTTGAGCTGACTGTTGTGAACTGGCTGCGGCTTGATGAGCGGAGGCTGGCCTCTTCGGTAAGGTTCGAGGCGTGCTGCTGGTGTTCGAGCACGCGCTCTCCACACGCTCTAATGCTCGTACGCGAGCCATGAGGTAGGCCTCGAATTGCGCGTAGGTCGGGTACTCGTTGGACGAGCCGCGTGACGTTTCCCAAACCTCCCGAGATGAGCGATCCAGATTTCGTGAGATATGGTGGACCAGGATGCACTCCCACAAATTCTGGTCCACCCCGAGTGAGCGGAGTGCCCTATTCGCCTCTGAGACCGTCGAGATGAGCTTGTTCAGCCCCACCGCGCTCTTCGAGGTGAGCGGAGTGATGCTGAACATCGCGTCTACATGAGACTGTATGTGGAGGCGTTTGTTCTCATACCTGGAGGTGAGCATCTGCCAGGAAGGAGCGAGTGAGGCTCCGGTGAGCGCTGAGCTAGAGATGAGCTGCGCCGCCGTACCGTCGAGGCATCCACGAAGATAATGCAGACGCTCCACGTCGGTGAGCGTTGCGTTGTCGCGAATAAGACTCGTGAACAGGGCCGCAAAAGAAGGCCATTCAGCATACTCGCCTCCGAATCTTGGTAGTTTGATGTTCGGCAAGCGGGCATGGGACGACTGTGCGTCCACGCGTGGAGATGAGCCGGCGTCCTTAGCTCGAGGAGTGAGCGATTCCTTGAGTTTGGCGGCGTTCCTCATGAACGATGAATAGGCACGACACGACTTGAGATGGATCGAGTTCGCGAAGTACTCATGTTGCAGCAGGGCGGCAGGCCATGTGACCTCAAAATACTGATGTTCTTTTTGGAAGAATTTATGAAGTTCGTTGACCTGCGCCACCTGCGCGTTGAGCTCCTCGAGCGTGAAACTCGCGTCGGGCGCGGTCACCGACTCAAGCGCTTCCTGGTGCATCGCGTAGCGTCCCATTTGCGTCTGCACCTTGAGAGTGAGCTCGGCTGAGAGTCGCGCCGGTGAGGAAGCTCTAGCTGACGTTCGTGAGCCACTTTCCTCAGTCGGTGGCTCCAGATGAGTGATGGGCGTCGGAGATTCCCGGCCAGTCGGGTCGGGTTTGAGGGGGTCGCTCATGAAGAGCGAAGCACTCACGAGTTCTAAAAGAGCGACGAGAAAGTGCCATGAGCGAGAGACGAGACGATACGCGGGTCAACCACTCACGCGCACGATGAGTGTGGCCACGAGTGTGAGAGAGAACGAACTAAGCACGAAGCACGCAGCACGAACGACATGAGAGAGACGGCGCGTTTTACACCGCACGCGACGGCTATCTCGCGAGACTGTTCGAGTGAGAGGGGCAACCGCGATGAGAATGTCAGTGAGTGAGAGTGAGAGAGCGCGCACTACGCGAGATACGTGGCGCGAGCGAGAGGGAACGATGAGAGAAGTTACGAGCGTCACTGTCTTTATGAGCGATCCGAGCGTCTCTGTAGCACGAGAAAGAAAATGATTCACAGGACACCCTCGGCACGGGCGTATGAGTGCGAGTGAGACACTGAGCACGTCCGTTGAGAAGTCTCGATGCACTTGAGTTTTTCACTGAAAATTATCACGAATCACTGTTCCACGATCCGGCTCGAAGGACCAAATGTTTGAGATTGCAAAGGTGAGCGGGAACGATCGTGGAACGAGGATGGAAAAAAAAAGCTCCACTAATAACTTTTTGTTAATGATAACAATATATTTACAATGATGAGCACGACGTGATTAACGAAAAACGGGTGTTGGTTTTTGGGAGCGCGTCCAAAGCTTTTGTCACGTTGATTTTATTCAATCGCCGTGGTCGAGAGCTGAGAATACCGGCGGACCGGCCTCGTGGTCGTTGAGCTTATATAGCCACCGGCTGTGGAACATGCACGTTACCAGCAACCAGGGTTTTACACATGTGAGATGACACTGAGCGTTTGCATTGAAGAGACGAGCTGAATTGAGTATGCGTAAATGAGAACACCGATGAGTTTAGACGTGAGAAAAAAAAGAGGTCGTGAAAATGTGCGAAGTGTACGTTTCGCGGCCATTAACGTTAGATTCGAGAGTCCACACCGTCACGTGGTCACGCGCTCCGGTGCGCGCGTAGGATGGCGCTACGAGAGCCCGGGAAGTGCTGCCGTGCGACGGCTGCGGTCGAAAACCGAGGCAGATCTCTACTTCGAGGATTCTCCAACAACACGTATACACCTACATACATGATTCCCTGACCTAAAAGAAAAAAGCGTGAGACAAGACCACATTGGCGGCGATCACGACGCGGTAGGTCCTGCAATCACTCGCTTCCCTCATTTCAACGCTGTACTGCGCACCGATCTCAAAAGTATCATTTCTCCAACTTTCGCTGTTCGACCAGTTCCATACCAAGCTAACGTCGCCTTAAAATACGCGGTTACAGAAAGCTAGAATATTTCCTATGAAATAAGAATTGAAGAATACAGAAATATGGACCTACAGGGTATCGTGATCAACAAGTCGGACCATCAAGCCAAGCCAAAACCGCAAACAATCGCGACGTGGGTATTCCGAACGTATCAAAATTGCATATGGGAATTCGAAAATATTGAAATGAAGGAATTGAAGAATTCCAGAAATCAGGATCTTAAGTTATTCATATTGTAATGATTTTTATTTATTCACGACATATCCGAGCGTGTATATAAATTAAAACGTAAAAATGTATATAAATAAAACGAAAAGGACACGTGTATGAAGCATAAAATTAAAGAGAAATAAAATAAAATGACGCACACGACAGCAAATTCACGAATCACGCACACCATCACCGAGACCAATGAATATGTGTAAATAAAATAAAATGTATAAAGAATAAAATAAATAAATGGAGAGACGGTACAGACTAGAGAGTGAGATATATATTGCGCCAGTTCTTTTCAGCAGGATGGGTCCTCGACGATCGTGGCGGCTGCTGATTGTCCTGGCTCAGCCTCGTCGTCGTGACCTGATCCCAGCGGCAGGTTGCAGATCTGTGCCGTGGAGACGTCGTCGGCGTGTACGAGTCCTTCGTCCTCTTTTGATTTATATTTTGGCGGTGGTTTGTGAATTATACTTCACCGTCAGAACGTCACTTCGACGACGTTGTCTCTCTCTGACAGGTGGTT
>CAXAKQ010000164.1:0-10946 GCA_963969455.1 Arge pagana
GACGAGAGCGTGTAAGTTTTTATTTTTCGCGATAATTTTTCTCCCTGTTGCAATTTCCAATTCGTATACCTTTGCTATTTCGCGTAAGCTTCCGCTGCAACCGTACGTCCATCGAGTTCTAGTTGTTATGTCTTTGTTTTTGCGTTCATTGTTTCGGCTACTGCGCGTTATGCGTATTTTTATTCGTTACACGTTTTTCCTACCCTACTACTATTCCATGTCTCAACTTTGTACTTTGCATCGCGGTGCCATTCGGCTCCGTTCGGGCTCTACCACAATAAAATCAGCAGCTATCGCTCGCTCTCTATCCCTCTCTGTCTCGGGCGCGCGCGAGCCAACCGGACGCCCGGGGTGCGAACGGGACCGACGGCACCACCGACCATACCTATAGGTGTACGAGTACATCTCGGAACATATCAAAAGTGTCGGTAATCACGCCGGGGAACGATCGTTCTTTCGTCGAGATACGCGCGCGTTACAGCTCCGACACGTCGCGGGTTCCCGCAATACCATCGTCCCGATACACGCACCCGGGGGTTAACGGTCACGCGCGCGCGCCTCGGACTCGATCTTTTCCTCGTCCTTTTTCGACCGCGTAGGCGTCCGCACCGGGAAACGAGACGATCGTTCGCAATTGTCTCGCGTGGTCGGTTATTTGCACGTTCATTTTCCACGCGGAACGTTCGACGCGCGTCGGCAATAGCGCGGTGCGGTGCAGATAAAGAGTCGGGGCAATTCCGTTGGCGATTCCTAACGAAAACGCCGACGCTGCGGCGTGCCAGGCACGCGATGATATCGAACCGTTGCGCGTCGAAACCTGTTGAACGAGCACGAGCGAACGATTCGCGCCGTAGCGCGTGATCGGGACGGGGGCGATACCTGCCTTTCGCGTTCGCATCGATAGCCCCCCCCCCACCCCCACCCGCCCCCGCTGCCGCGACATCGACGAAACCGATTAATCTCGTATCTGTCGAAGGATGATCGTAGAGTACGACAAGTTTGACGATTTGGCGGGCACGCGAAACTTTTTCGCCCGCGCGGGCGCGCGCGCGGAGTACGCGTAGGTGAGACGCGCGGGTGCGAAAGGGAAACTGCACTCGCGGTCCCGAGAGACCGGAGAGGTCAGAAGCGAACGCGGAGTAGATGGAACGAACGGTGTCGCGGTAAAGTTCGTACCTGGTAGGTTCGTCGGATAGATTCGGACTTGGAGGAAATAAAAAAGGAGTCCCCGACCCCCGTATCATCCAGGTGGAGCACGGTCGCCAATTTTTCGAAAGCAATCGACGACAGCTCGCCTTAATCGGCGGCGCGAAACGATAAGATAACGTCAGCTTCGTTAACGTTATCAATTTATTTTTAAACGTTACGCGGCTCTTTGACCGACACGTACGCCCGTAGACGGATCGATATACCTACGTATAGACGCGTACCCCGCGCGGCGATGCGAATTGATCGCGACGCGAGACGATGATTATTCGCGGCTCGTCGCCGCGTACGAGGGGGCTCGCTCGATCGCGAGCGCGGCGATTGGGGCGTCCCGACTCGGAGGAACGATACTTTCGTTGGGTATCGGTTTGTTTTTTTCGTCGCGAAATTTGTACTCGTTTCGTCGCGCATCTTCGCCGCAATCGCGCGACTCGTCGTGGCGTAGCGAGCCGCAGGATTTCGGAAAAACGCGTTCGATGGAGAATTACGAGGTTCGAGATTGGTTCCTCGTCCCGTTAGGGACGAGAATGAAAGAGCGGGCGGGATGGGAGGAGGGAAGGACGGGAACGATCGCAACCGCGTGGTCATCGGGTAGGCTGGTCGGCGCGCGAGGGAAACGGGCACGCCAACCGCGAAACAATTGTGACCGGGATGGAATTTGTTGCGAGGCACGTTGGTTCGCCGCGTACGCGAAAGCGACCAGCGCGACGCGACGCGACGCGAGTTTCCCTAAACGGAAGTATAACAGCGAACCGGGGAGAATTTTCTCCGCGGGTTTCTTTGTTCCCCGGTGAATATGCAGCCGCCCGCTCGCTCGCGTTACGTGGTACGCGCGCGCGCGCGCGCGCGCGGTGGTGATACGGTGGAGGGGAGTGACCCGTTCTTCCGAAGCCGCGCTGGAAGACCACGGAAAGTCACGACTCGAACCTCGAAGGGACGAGCGAGCCCGTCCTATTGTTCGCAATCGCGTTTGAAATAATGCGCGGCGAACGAGACGACTAATAATGCTCTCCTCGAATCGCGTCGCGTAGATTTTAACGAAACGATCGAGAACGAGAGACCGAAGAGAGAGAAATACAATAAAATCGGCGATCACGAATCGAGACGAGTGGTAAAACCGAAATCGGGATATTCCTACCGCAAATCGAGAGATGCGAGATGCGAGATGGGTGCGAAGGGAAGGGAAGGTGAAAGTCCTCCGATTCGACTTTTACACCGCGTTCCTTCATCCCTCGTTATACGTACGAGTCAGCCGCGCTCCGATCTCCGGATCCGACGCGATCGGTTTTTCACCGTAGCGCGAGAGAGAGCGCCCCGGCTCTCCGCGCTCCGTGTCGCCGTCGGGGCGCTTTGAGAACCCCCGTAGACGGAGGAGGAGCGCGGAGAGAGGGGCGAGCGTCGATTGGACGCGGCACGACGCACCTGGCGGACAGCTGCCACGCTCCTGCGAGCAAATTCGAGCGCGTACGAATGCCGACGAACGAGGAACGGAAGCGCGCGACGAGGACCTTCGAAGACGAGGCGCTGCGGTTTCGGTGTGACCGCGCGTGCGCCCTACGAGTCGAGGGGAAAAGGATAACTACGTCCGAAGTAGCTTCGGTGCGAGACGAACGAGAGACGCCCAACGGATGATCACGAATTTTTCGACCTTACGGATAAAATGCTCCCCCCCCCCCCCCCCGTATCTCTCCCGCGAAGGAAAGATACGTTTAACTCGCCGACGAACGGAATACGATTTCGCGATTGCGAACTACGCCTACTATTCGGCCCGGACGGACACGTCGGACTTTCGAATCGGTACGGGAACAGCGCTCGTCGGTCTCCGGCTCTCCTCGAACCACGTGCACGTGTGTATACCGCGTATATATCAGACTACCCCCCCCCCCCCCCCCCGAAAGGTCGTAGATACGTGGAAGTAGGAGGAAAAAGAACAAAAATGTTTCGGACGCTACGGGCAGACACAACCGACGGCTGATGAAAAACGCAAAGTAACGGTCAACGAACAGACGGGAGGAGGGTCGTCATCGTCGTCGTCGGAAGAGGAGGCGGAGAAACGGAGAAACGTAGGACCGGAAAACAACGACGACGTACGCCGTCTAATGGTACTTTATACAGGATAACCCGGTTATCTACTCCGTGTATGAAAGAATACGTTAACCCTCCGGCTGACGGCCTCGTTTTACAGAAATAATTTTATTTGTGAAAAAGACTCGCGCGTAATTAGGTACCTCGCGATGAGCTCGATCGAGGGTCTCGCGTGGAGCCGCTAAGGTATCGTTGCGGCAGGCAAAGCTCCGAGAAGCGTAAGTAAAACGCATCGTCGAACGCGTGATCGTTTAGTCAGCGAAACAAACTAGCTCCTATCTCGAAGCAACTAAAGTGGCTCTACCCGCAGCCAAGGGTTAACAAAGAGAAATAACTTGTCCATCGAGCCGCACTTGCAGCAGATTCGTATCCAAATCGAATATAAGTTTCATGCGCGTCGAAGAAAATCCCGTGCATCGTTCAACTTTCTTCGGTCGCCTTCAAATACTCGAACGTATCCGTTCTCGTCGTGATCGAGACGTCCGCGATTACGCGCGTTGCATGGTCCAGATGTACTTGCTACGGCATGTTCCCCGATCCACGCGCCGATCGATTGAGTTTAGTTTTTACTCGGATCCCACCTGCGAACGTACGCTTCGATCAATCAAATTGTTAGCGATCGATCGGCACGCGAATTCGCACGCGGTATCATTTATTCTAGTTAGTTGGCATCATCGTCATCGTCGTCGTCGTCCTCATCATCATCATCGTCATCATCATCATCATCACCATCACCATCACCATCACCATCACCATCACCATCACCATCACCATCACTATCACCATCACCACCATCACCACCACCACCACCACCACCATCACCACCACCACCGCGACCACAACCACCGGAGGCACCAACGCCACTATCATCAACATCACCGCTACGTCACCCCATACGAGCGAGCTCGGAACTGTAATAAGCTATCTGCCGATAGCTGACGATATCTGGCGTTTCATCTGCGTTATTATCGTTTCCTTTTCTCTCTCTCTCTACACCCCCCCCCCCCCCCCCCCCCCCCCCCCCCCTCCCCCCCCCACCGCATCGAGAGGATTAGCTTTTCTATCCGCCACCTCGCGTGGTAGGAATTCGATGGGATCGCGATGACGTTGTACGAGTCGAAATAAAACTCGACCCGGGTTTAGGCGTGGGACGCGATGAGAGGCGAGGACGACGAGCGATTTTCAAAGTAGACTTTTCGCCGATTATAATTTTCGCGTCAACGACACGGTTAGGGGGAGCGAGAACTTATCGTGGTACCCGCAACGTTCCGATCCATCGGCTGCGGATCGAACGTACGGTAGGCGTCGATAAGCGACAGAGATCGAATTTCCTTCGAACCCGTCCGCGTACCACGGATCCGAACGTTTTCGTCGGTGACACCGCGTTACTACGCTGGTAAAAAGACTATTCAAGGAGCATGGCGCACGTCTCACCTGAGAACCACCGCCAACGATGAACCGATAAGCGGACTGAAAAACATTGCCGAGCTGTGCCAGAGCTTCGTCACCCCCGTTTGGAACATCGCGTTGGTCCCCGCTGATCCCTTGTCGCGATTGTGGCTTTGATTTTGGGTGTTACCGATATATTGTTGTACTCGTTTTTGTTGTCGAGGTTGGGGTTGGGGATCGACAGCTTCTCCGAAATTCTCGACCGTTCGATCGACATCTATCGTGACCGCCCGCATCTTCTCGAAGCGCTAAGACGTTCGTCGCTCCACCGTCCTTCCCGAACGTTTATTTCCCCGTTTGATTGATTGGCGGTGGTCTTCCTCCTACTACTCTTTCACTTCGTACCCTGCTCTTCCCTCTCCTTTATCACCCCCTTATCTATCCATGCAACCATCTTTCGTCGGCGCGTGCCTGCCCGCATAAATACGGCGGAGCAACGCGAATTTCGGATCTGGGTTCTCGATATCAAGTTTTGATTCCTTTTAGGTAACTAATGGGAGAAAAATAGTTTTATTGGTTAAAGTTTGCTTTTGTAGCCGGGATAATGTTTATACGGTTTTTTTTTTCATCGATGATTTCAATTTTTATTTGTTGCAAAAACAAACCAAATACCTCGGTAGGTTATACGTATCAACGTTAACTGTTATATCAGCTTGCAAATTGCGAAACAACGCTCCCGTGTTGTTCCACGTTCGTCTAAACGAGCATGTAGCATATGAACTTTTAGAAACATGCCGCAATCCATGGCTTTAATGTTTTTCAACGTGTTTTCAACTAATTCTTCGCAATTTTAGTAGATCCCCGGTAGACCGGTCAAAGTAAGCTTCGTAGGCTTGACAGAGCATCCCAATTTCGTCAGATTTCAATTTTCTATCTCGCATTTTACTAAACGAGCCGCATACGGTATACATACCATATGTATCATATATATATACCGATATGCATCAGCATCATATTTACACTTTTGCGAATCGTACAAAGACACTCGACTATTATTTTTGACCTACATATGCGCCGGCTGGACGTACCACGCGAAGGTATGAACCAAAATTATCGAACGTTTCTATGATAACTCGAAAATCTGTTTTATTAATATAACCGCTACATAAGCAAACTTTAAACGAAATAAGGGTATTTTTTACTCGATATTGGTGCCCGATAAATCGAAAAATCGTGAAATAAAATCGAACACGCGAAAAAAAGGTTCGTCTCGCAGAGCTGGCGTAATCGCTGCCGAGTGTCGAGGCACTCGCTTGGCCGGAACCCGGCTACCACCTTTCATAATTCATCTCGCCCCGACGGTCGAACCGAATTTCGTTGCTCGGCGGTATCCGCGCGGGGACCACGCGTGTCCGTTCTTTCAAGTTCGCGCGACACCCGCGGACGCCGCGTCGCTTGTATTTTCAACACTTTCGCGCACCGTTCGTTCCACCACCACGCGAACACTCCGATATATGTATGTTCGGGGGCGCGCATCGAAGCGTCGACGACCTTCGCCTCGCGCGAGATTTCGTATCCTTATTTCTCCGATTGCTCCGCGTTGCTTCCTACTACGCGTTATCCCCGTAGTCTCCCCCGTCCTTCCTCCCTACGATCATTCCGACCTCGTTTTCTTTTCTGCTTCTTCTTCTTCTTCTTCTTCTTCTTCTTTCCCCCTTACCCTTTCTCACGTACTCCGCGTGCTCGGGTGCTTCCGTGAGAGCTTACGAGTCAAGCATCGCCTTCGATATTTTCGCTGGTCGGTTTCCGGCGATCGCCGACCGATCGCCGATCTTTCGGCGCCGTTAGGCGAATCGACGAGCGGGTTCTGGAATCCTCGCGCGGCGTGCGTACCACCCCCCGTCGGACGTCGTTCGCACGCGCGACTCGTCTCGTCTCGTCTCGAACGGGGGGGGGGGTCTCGAATGTAAGACGAAACGTAGGGAGATTCGAGGGACGGTCGGCGAGGGCGTACGAGGCGAAGAGAGAAAGGGAAATGGTAGCACGGGGGAACGGGAGAGAGGGCGAGGGCGAGGGCGAGGACAAAGGAACATCGGCCGCGCTTCGACGAGGAACGGCTTACCCTACCCGGCGACGCGACAGCGCTGCAAGCTCCGTACGGTAACGCGTACGGATCGCGAGTATCGGTTGTTGGCGGTGTTCCACGGATCGATCGAGCGATCCCCGTGTCGCGGAATCCGCGGGCCACCGTAACGACGCGTTATCGACACTCGATCGACGGACGGTGGCGGGCGATGGGAAGGGAGGGGGCAAAGAAACTGTCGCTAGATCATCTTCGCACTCCGTTACGTTTGCGGAATACGCGGGTCGAAAGTCGAACGGCGATACGAGCCTGTTTCGGTTCGCGATGGGACTGATGCGACGTACGCGTCGGTTCCTACGTATCCGTACCACCTCGAAGGGGCGCGAGCGTTTTCTCCTCTTTTCTCCTCTCGTCTCGACGCCGCGGTGTTTCGATCGCGTTCGTGCTCGTTTCTCGGCTCGCTTTTGCTTTTGCTTTTACTTTTGCTTTTTCGGTCTCCCTGGACCCTACCCCTGTACCCGTGTCCCCGCTCGCTGTTTCTCGCAACTACGGTCGGTGAGCCGTGGTCCTCGTCGTTCCGGTCGTGGGTTAAACGCGTCACCCTGCTCCGCTGCTGCTGCTCCCCGAAGCATCGCCTACGAGACCCGGCTTCGGAGCTATGCGACGCGCGTAGGAAAAGCGTTCGTCCCCACCTCAACCGCGATCATCGTACGCGCCGACGCCGTACGCATACGCCGTGTTCCGTACGATCTGCGCGTCGAGGAGAGAGAGAGAGAGAGAGAGAGAGAGAGAGAAAAGGGGAGAAACGGAAGGCAGCTCCGTACCGACGCGATGAATCGTACGATACCGAGGTGGATAGATGTTGCATCGGAGAGAAAGCATGGATGCATATTCGCGTCAGGGTATTTCACCGCGTTGATTTCTCTCCGGAGCAACGCGTGCCCGATTCCCGAAATTCATCGCGAAAACACCGCGCTCGCGTGACGGGAACGGGGAGATGGATAGGTGTACTCGAAGCTCTTGGCAGTATTCCTCGTTCGATCGATGTTCGATGAGCCGACGATGATTCCATACATCTAGCGATTTCGCGAAAGGGAAGCATCGCGAAAATCAAGATAGGATAGTTTCAAAGTTGTTGCGGTCGCCGTAGTTGAAACTATCGACGTCGTATCGCGCGCAAGCGAGACGGGACGCGCGCGTACGCGAAATTGAAAGAAACCGCGAAACGTGTCTCGAGATCCTTCGGCTCGCCGACGAGTCCAATTGCCGTATCCCGTGCGCGTACACGCCGCGATCACCTGCCCGTTCCGGGGTGTGTCGAGAGCACGGTTTTACATACAGGTCAGGACACTCGCCGAGTTAAAAAGTGTGCTCGAAATGACGGCAATACCGCGGCCAACACCGGGCCGCCGGTGTCGGCAGCGCGCGTGCAATATCCTTTGACTCGCGACTCGCGTAACCTGTCTCGCACCTAAGCGCACTACGCGCCGAATTGGCATGCTCTTTTTTCGAAACAAAACATCGAAACGTATATAAACGTGTTACGCGTTTATTTACAACTCCTCGAGTGAAAAATATCGTCCATCGAAGATTATTCCGAATAGGAAACGTTGCAAAAAATGTACACGAAATTGCACGAGTTGACGGTACAAATTGGTGCAAATTCACGGGGAGCACGATCGTCGTATCGCAACTATCCGCGCGCCTGATAACATTTTTAAAACGCGGTGGATCGGCACGAGATACCTGCCGTCATCTTTCCGATGCAAAGCGGGTGCGGGCAAGCGCGTTGCATCGAAGAAAATTTCCGACCGCGAGCCGCAACGGAGGAACGCCCGAAACGACGTTCACGCGAGCGTAGGCTAGTAGGTCGAGGAGCCGAGCGGGTGGGGAGAGCGCGACAACCCCCAACGCGACGCGAGTACCGCGTTCGTCGTTAACCGAGCTAAAAATATCGCTCCACTTGTTGAATCGGCGGCGGGGGGGGGATCGACATCGAGGAGCGACCCCTACTCGGCTACGCGCGAACGATCCTCCGATCGAAGAGTGCCCCCGGAGACGAGAATCGTTCGCGGAGAAATTTTTCGTCGAGCACGTTCGTTCGCGCGCATAATTGAACCGGGAAGCGCGGTGCTCGCCGTACGTATAATAGGAGGAGCGAGGCGCGTTCCTCGCATCGTCGCCGATCGCGATGAACGGGGCCCGTCGGAAAAAATATAAGATCGAGAGGAACGCCGCGGCCAGAATCGTTCGATTTCGAAAAGTTGCTCGTTCTTCGCAAGTTTACACAGCTGGTGCGGCGAGGTTACCTAATTATTTGTGGATTGTCTAATGAGAAATTTATTCGTCTCGGGCACCGCGGCGTCGCGTCGCGTCGCGTCGCCGATGATATTTACGCCGAGGAGGATGAAGTTATTTTTCACGGAAGAATAACGGTCGCACGGAACAAACGCGATCGTCGTACCGAATCGATCTCGGATTCCCTTCCAGTCGTACGTTTGTCGCCGCGTGCTTCTCTTTCCGCGTCTTCCGTTTTCTTTTCGTCGAGGGAAACGTACGCGAACGGGAACATGGGGGCGAAACGGTGCGCGCGTCTTTCTTCGGATGCGAATCATCCGCGTCGTTTGGCCGAGCTCGAGGTATAACCGGGATACGTGGGACGATTGGCACGACGATGCGACGGAACCGCATGGCGGACGGGCGGCAACTCGCGAATACACGGGATGCGCGGGGGGGGGGATCGGGCCAACGACGAGGCGAGCAGAGGAAGATATCGGCGAACGAAGGGAGGGCGGGGTACGCGACGCGTCTGAAATGCTTCGAGTCCGGCGTCTACGCGGCGATTGGTGGCAACGTTCGCGGGTACGCGCGATGAAAACCCCACGAGGATCGTTAGGTGATCGAGGATTACGAATTACGCTGGAAATCAGCGAATCGATTCGATGTCTCGGTTCGCGAAAGTCAAATGGGAAACGAACAGACAGGGTAGTCGTCGTGATCTTATCGCGATATGTTCCGATGCGTAGTCATACGTAGATGTATATACGTGCAGATTCCACTTTCCTATTCGTTACCGCGCCTGGCCTGGATCATTTCAACTGCGTTTTCGATGACCTGTTTGCCACGATAAGTATGCCGGAAAACGATATGCCGCCATTCTTGTAGCTACTTTTACCGAGATCAGGCACACGTCTTAAATTGGTTATCTCGAATTTTTACGGATTCGGGCCTCCTCAACGCACTGCCTATATTTCCACCGTAATAACAAGAAACAACTGTAGAAATGTGGAAACTGTTGACTTTCTAGTTTTGCGTTGACAATGAATAGACCGGCAGTCGGCCGAAATTCGGTCCCATCCCATAGTTCCAAGCGTCACTCCCTTGTCCCGAAAATATCCTTATTGTCACGCACGTTGCATCAGCGAACGGAGCTTTCACCAAATGCGATGCTTCTTTAGAAAAACAATTATTGTTTCCTCGTTGCAAGTAGGCAGTTACTTGTTTTCAACGGTAATCAGAGGATCGAAACACGGCGAAAATGGGTTAAGGCCGTCGATGATGTTGGTCTGACCCGATTTATTGCGGATAACGCTCGGCGCGCCTTTCAATGTCATCCCCATCAGGATGAGAGTTCGCGAAGGGATATTAATTTTGAAAATTTATAACAACAGTGATAACAACAGCAACGCCAGTCATAACAACAACAAGAACAACCACAAAGACATCGATAGTAACAACACGGCAACTACAAAAGCAACAACAACAACAACAACAACAACAACAACAACAACACCAACCGCATCCAATAACGACGAGGCCGAGGATGACCAAGAACGACATGGCGAAAATGACGGGGGGGGGGGGGGGGGGGGTAATCGGGGAGTTAAGCACGGACAACGTTCCACGTTAGCTTTCGACCAACGATTTTGGAACCGCGGCGATGATTTTTCCACGGTGCTGCTTGTTCGGAAAAATATTCGCGTTCCAACGACATTCGATCAAACACACGTAACAACGATAACTCGACGGAGAGTCAAAAAATTGCGCGCGCGCGCGCGCGCTCCGCCGCAGTCTCGAAATCTCTATAAAGTCGATTCGTTGCGATCGGCAGGTGGGTAAAAAAAAAAGACGCCTACGCAACGATTTATCCCCGATGCCGGCGGCGCGTGCGAACGACGTAACT
>CAXAKQ010000165.1:0-2500 GCA_963969455.1 Arge pagana
TGTTGTTGTTGTTGTTGTTGTTGTTGTTGTTGTTGTTGTTGTTGTTGTTGTTGTTGTTGTTGTTGTTGTTGTTGTTGTTGTTGTTGTTGTTGTTGTTGTTGTTGTTGTTGTTGTTGTTGTTGTTGTTGTTGTTGTTGTTGTTGTTGTTGTTGTTGTTGTTGTTGTTGTTGTTGTTGTTGTTGTTGTTGTTGTTGTTGTTGTTGTTGTTGTTGTTGTTGTTGTTGTTGTTGTTGTTGTTGTTGTTGTTGTTGTTGTTGTTGTTGTTGTTGTTGTTGTTGTTGTTGTTGTTGTTGTTGTTGTTGTTGTTGTTGTTGTTGTTGTTGTTGTTGTTGTTGTTGTTGTTGTTGTTGTTGTTGTTGTTGTTGTTGTTGTTGTTGTTGTTGTTGTTGTTGTTGTTGTTGTTGTTGTTGTTGTTGTTGTTGTTGTTGTTGTTGTTGTTGTTGTTGTTGTTGTTGTTGTTGTTGTTGTTGTTGTTGTTGTTGTTGTTGTTGTTGTTGTTGTTGTTGTTGTTGTTGTTGTTGTTGTTGTTGTTGTTGTTGTTGTTGTTGTTGTTGTTGTTGTTGTTGTTGTTGTTGTTGTTGTTGTTGTTGTTGTTGTTGTTGTTGTTGTTGTTGTTGTTGTTGTTGTTGTTGTTGTTGTTGTTGTTGTTGTTGTTGTTGTTGTTGTTGTTGTTGTTGTTGTTGTTGTTGTTGTTGTTGTTGTTGTTGTTGTTGTTGTTGTTGTTGTTGTTGTTGTTGTTGTTGTTGTTGTTGTTGTTGTTGTTGTTGTTGTTGTTGTTGTTGTTGTTGTTGTTGTTGTTGTTGTTGTTGTTGTTGTTGTTGTTGTTGTTGTTGTTGTTGTTGTTGTTGTTGTTGTTGTTGTTGTTGTTGTTGTTGTTGTTGTTGTTGTTGTTGTTGTTGTTGTTGTTGTTGTTGTTGTTGTTGTTGTTGTTGTTGTTGTTGTTGTTGTTGTTGTTGTTGTTGTTGTTGTTGTTGTTGTTGTTGTTGTTGTTGTTGTTGTTGTTGTTGTTGTTGTTGTTGTTGTTGTTGTTGTTGTTGTTGTTGTTGTTGTTGTTGTTGTTGTTGTTGTTGTTGTTGTTGTTGTTGTTGTTGTTGTTGTTGTTGTTGTTGTTGTTGTTGTTGTTGTTGTTGTTGTTGTTGTTGTTGTTGTTGTTGTTGTTGTTGTTGTTGTTGTTGTTGTTGTTGTTGTTGTTGTTGTTGTTGTTGTTGTTGTTGTTGTTGTTGTTGTTGTTGTTGTTGTTGTTGTTGTTGTTGTTGTTGTTGTTGTTGTTGTTGTTGTTGTTGTTGTTGTTGTTGTTGTTGTTGTTGTTGTTGTTGTTGTTGTTGTTGTTGTTGTTGTTGTTGTTGTTGTTGTTGTTGTTGTTGTTGTTGTTGTTGTTGTTGTTGTTGTTGTTGTTGTTGTTGTTGTTGTTGTTGTTGTTGTTGTTGTTGTTGTTGTTGTTGTTGTTGTTGTTGTTGTTGTTGTTGTTGTTGTTGTTGTTGTTGTTGTTGTTGTTGTTGTTGTTGTTGTTGTTGTTGTTGTTGTTGTTGTTGTTGTTGTTGTTGTTGTTGTTGTTGTTGTTGTTGTTGTTGTTGTTGTTGTTGTTGTTGTTGTTGTTGTTGTTGTTGTTGTTGTTGTTGTTGTTGTTGTTGTTGTTGTTGTTGTTGTTGTTGTTGTTGTTGTTGTTGTTGTTGTTGTTGTTGTTGTTGTTGTTGTTGTTGTTGTTGTTGTTGTTGTTGTTGTTGTTGTTGTTGTTGTTGTTGTTGTTGTTGTTGTTGTTGTTGTTGTTGTTGTTGTTGTTGTTGTTGTTGTTGTTGTTGTTGTTGTTGTTGTTGTTGTTGTTGTTGTTGTTGTTGTTGTTGTTGTTGTTGTTGTTGTTGTTGTTGTTGTTGTTGTTGTTGTTGTTGTTGTTGTTGTTGTTGTTGTTGTTGTTGTTGTTGTTGTTGTTGTTGTTGTTGTTGTTGTTGTTGTTGTTGTTGTTGTTGTTGTTGTTGTTGTTGTTGTTGTTGTTGTTGTTGTTGTTGTTGTTGTTGTTGTTGTTGTTGTTGTTGTTGTTGTTGTTGTTGTTGTTGTTGTTGTTGTTGTTGTTGTTGTTGTTGTTGTTGTTGTTGTTGTTGTTGTTGTTGTTGTTGTTGTTGTTGTTGTTGTTGTTGTTGTTGTTGTTGTTGTTGTTGTTGTTGTTGTTGTTGTTGTTGTTGTTGTTGTTGTTGTTGTTGTTGTTGTTGTTGTTGTTGTTGTTGTTGTTGTTGTTGTTGTTGTTGTTGTTGTTGTTGTTGTTGTTGTTGTTGTTGTTGTTGTTGTTGTTGTTGTTGTTGTTGTTGTTGTTGTTGTTGTTGTTGTTGTTGTTGTTGTTGTTGTTGTTGTTGTTGTTGTTGTTGTTGTTGTTGTTGTTGTTGTTGTTGTTGTTGTTGTTGTTGTTGTTGTTGTTGTTGTTGTTGTTGTTGTTGTTGTTGTTGTTGTTGTTGTTGTTGTTGTTGTTGTTGTTGTTGTTGTTGTTGTTGTTGTTGTTGTTGTTGTTGTT
>CAXAKQ010000165.1:35000-37000 GCA_963969455.1 Arge pagana
GTTTCCGTTGTTCGCGTAGGGCGCGTTTCATCTCTACGTTCATCGCGCTCTCAGGTGCCCCCTCCAACTCGCGCACGAGCTGACCCAATAGTGGCCCCTTTTGGAGATACGGCCCTACATCCAAGGTGTGCACGAATTTCCAACTCGACGAGTAAAACCGAATACCTCCGTCGGCTTCCGGGATCATTCCCGGGTTCGCGGTCATCCTTGTGATCGACACACCGGGGGCTCCCCTTTCCGTCGCATGGACCCTGGAATTGAAATGACGGTGACGGCTTTTGTCGTTTCCTGCCACCCGTCGGCTTATCGCCCGATACGCGAGCCCTCTGACTACTTGGTCGCGTCCCGCTTCGAAGTCCCTCGAAAATTCGCGCGGTACCCCGAAAGCCGATCCGCGTTATTCCACTTACTCCAGTGGGGGCGGGTGGGCGCGTTTAATCTTATCCACGTGGACTACCTTCGTTCGCGATCCCGGGAGTTTAAGTTTAACATTACGCGGCCCGATCAACCCGATTATTTCAACCGGTCCTACGTATTCGCGGTCGAGTTTCCCGCGCCTCGGTTCATTAAGAAGGTAGACCAGTTCTCGCGTTTCGAAGTTCCGAACGTTTAATCGCCGGTCGTAATATTTTTTGGCGCGTTCCTTCGCGCGTATGAGGCTCGCTCGCCCGAGCTCCGTCATCGCGCGCAGTCGGTCGGACAGCTGACGAAGGTAGGAGTCGTAGGTGAGGATCTGATCTGCCTCCGGAAAGGAGGAGGGGAGTCTCGCTCGCTTCCCAAAGACCAGCTCCTGCGGCGTATGCATCGTGCCCTCGTGTACGCTCGTATTGTACGCCAGCATTGCGTAAGGGAGCCATCGGTCCCAATCCCGGTCGGAAGCTCCGCATTGCTTTAGATATTCCGCTAGCACGTGGTGGCTCCTTTCTACGCTCCCGTTCGACTGTGGGTGGTGGGCGGTGGTTTGCATCTGCTTTATCTTGAAGATCTTGGCGAGTTCCTTCATCGTCTGGCTCAAGAAGGACCTACCTTGGTCGGTTAGTACGATGCGGGGAGCACCGAACCGGCTAATAAATCCGGAGGCGAACGCCTCGGCTACGTCTCTCGCCGATCCGCTTCGGAGCGGTACGGCTACGGAGTATTTCGTCAACAGGCATTGAATGGTCAGGACGTATTAGTGCCCCGCGTTCGTTTTCGGTCTCGGCCCCCAGATATCCATTCCTACCTTGTAAAACGCTTCCGTTGGGGTATCGGTGATCGCCATCGGGAGTCGCGTTTTCACCCGTACCAACTTATTTGTCTGGCAATTGACGCACCTCTTGATTACGCCCCCTACGTCCCGGCGCATATTTCTCCAGTAGTATTTCCCGCCTAATTTCTTATATGTTTTCGTGACCCCCCTGTGCCCCCCGTGGGTCGACTCGTGATATTCCCGGATTAATTCCACCCGCATCTCCGGGTCAGGCACTATTACTTCGTTCGTGCAAAACGTGATTCGTACCGAAGTATGCAGAAACGTGCTGTAGAAAAGCAGTCGAATGTCCCCCCACGCGTGTTTCGGAATAGTCCCGTAGTCTACCGCCACCGCTAGTTCGTCGCCTCCCTTTGCGGCAACGAGTGAGCGAAGCGTCCGAACCGTTTCTGCTACGTCACTCATCGGCGCGGTTTCGTCGTCAGTTCGCTCCTGGACGACGAGTCCGTACGTCCTCATTCCTCGCGCTTTCCTGTAAATGACCTGGCCGACTTTCGGCTCCTGGTCGCGTAAGAATCCCGCGTCGAAGTGTCCCCTCTCCATCAGTATCCGTGTTTGCCGGCTGAGATTCCCTAGGTCCTCGCTGCAGAAGTATACAATATCGCGTCCTCGCTCGATCGCCGGCACGTGTTCCGTGCGGATGCACGATCGGCTCTGGACGTCTTCCCTGATCCGTGCGACTGCCGTTGTTCCTCCATTGTCAATTTCCATCGCGCTCGCGACAGGAGCGTCGTCGGCGGTCCGCTCGCAT
>CAXAKQ010000167.1:0-10063 GCA_963969455.1 Arge pagana
CAGAGAGACAGGGAGAGAGAGAGAGAGACAGAGAGACAGGGGAGACAGAGAGACAGGGAGACAGGAAGACAGGGAGACAGGGAGACAGGGAGACAGGAGAGACAGGGAGACAGGGAGACAGGGAGACAGGGAGACAGGGAGACAGGGAGACAGGGAGACAGGGAGACAGGGAGACAGGGAGACAGGGAGACAGGGAGACAGGGAGACAGGGAGACAGGGAGACAGGGAGAGACAGGGAGACAGGGAGACAGGGAGACAGGGAGACAGGGAGACAGGGAGACAGGGAGACAGGGAGACAGGGAGACAGGGAGACAGGGAGACAGGGAGACAGGGAGACAGGGAGACAGGGAGACAGGGAGACAGGGAGACAGGGAGACAGGAGACAGGGAGACAGGGAGACAGGGAGACAGGGAGACAGGGAGACAGGGAGACAGGGAGACAGGGAGACAGGGAGACAGGGAGACAGGGAGACAGGGAGACAGGGAGACAGGGAGACAGGGAGACAGGGAGACAGGGAGACAGGGAGACAGGGAGACAGGGAGACAGGGAGACAGGGAGACAGGGAGACAGGGAGACAGGGAGACAGGGAGACAGGAGACAGGGAGACAGGGAGACAGGGAGACAGGGAGACAGGGAGACAGGGAGACAGGGAGACAGGGAGACAGGGAGACAGGGAGACAGGGAGACAGGGAGACAGGGAGACAGGGAGACAGGGAGACAGGGAGACAGGGAGACAGGGAGACAGGGAGACAGGGAGACAGGGAGACAGGGAGACAGGGAGACAGGGAGACAGGGAGACAGGGAGACAGGGAGACAGGGAGACAGGGAGACAGGGAGACAGGGAGACAGGGAGACAGGGAGACAGGGAGACAGGGAGACAGGGAGACAGGGAGACAGGGAGACAGGGAGACAGGGAGACAGGGAGACAGGGAGACAGGGAGACAGGGAGACAGGGAGACAGGGAGACAGGGAGACAGGGAGACAGGGAGACAGGGAGACAGGGAGACAGGGAGACAGAGAGACAGAGAGACAGAGAGACAGAGAGACAGAGAGACAGAGAGAGAGAGAGAGAGAGAGAGAGATCGGGCAACGATCTATAATGACTCGGCGATTATTGTTCGGTATTATTCGGTTTCACGGTGCCTGCTGCTGCAGCATCGCGTCGATCGGGGAGCCGATAAAAAGTCGCGTATAAAAACGAAACCGATCGTAATCGTTGCTCATTTTTCTCTCTGCTCTCCTCGTTTCTCTTCAACTTTTTCACCTGTCTGTCGACGTCGGTAAAAAAAATTCCCACCGTAGTTTCCGTAGTAGGAAACCAATGTCAGGGAACTAGTTTGTCGTGATGCGGGTGTGGGGCGCGCGAAAATAGCGACCGCGTGGATCACGCGAAAGTGTAAGCGTGGCAAAAACAATGTAAGCCGTATAATTTATTAATAGAACGACTCGTCTAATACCTCTGATGAAATCATAACGATCGATAATCGTTGGTAGCCGATCGATCGGCATCTCTCCTGCCCGTCGAACAGCTAATTCTCCTCTCGCATTTAATTACTCCGAGCGATCACGAATGCGAACGCCCGGATAACTGGACAGTCAGGACGGTGAGCAAACAGAGAGACGGACAGGTTGACGCGAACGCGTATCTCGCGTACGCTTTACCTTTGATTAACGATCCTAATTATATGTGTCACTCAAACGCCGGCTCGTTTTCGGAGATTTTGCCCGGTCACGAGACCGATTAGGACGAATATTTTGTGCCACGCGGAGACGCGTGGAACGACGATATCGCGCTAATTGCCCAAGATCAGATAACGATCGTTCGAGAGCTTACGCGTGTTCCCTCGGCGTTGCCGAGAGGCCCGGTGCCGTTGAAAAAAATCCTCAAAATTTCACGCCGCGTTTCACTTTTACGTGCCGAATGTTTCGCGAGCGGCGAAATTTTCACTTGCGCGGAGCTACGACGACGAGATGGTGAAAAATGAAAGGAAGGTGATGATACTATACCTAATAAACGACGATGTAATCGTCGAGTCGAGGGTGGAGCGAAATGGGGCCGAGGAAGGAGGGCCGAAAAAAAGGCTCGCGAAGCTTCGTTTCGATGCTGTCGCGATACTCGATGCTTATTTCGCTCGAGCGAACCTGCATTATTTCCAAACAGTATTCTGCCTTTGTAATCCTAAAGACATTACGGATGGTTCGATGTAATTTCGCAGTCGCGTCGCCGTATCTTCGTTCCCCGCGAAGCCCACCGATGAGGTGGCAAATTCCTCGCCGATCCAGCTGCGCTGCCATGTCCGTTCAAAAGTTCGCCGGCCGAAACGAAGGCGAGATCTTATTTGCGCGCGATGGTCATCCTGTGTCCAAAATAACACCCTCTTCCCGCACCCTCACCTCGAATTGATATCCTTTTTGTTTCGAAAATTGGTCAGGTCGATATTTACATTTGTCTCGGGGCAAACACGCGACGAGACATCGACTCGAATCGTTAGATTCGTAAATTTGCATTCGAACATCCGATCGCCCACGTAGATCGGCGCGTAACTCGGGTGTGCTTCCGTAGATATCCGTTGAACGTTCAACGAACGCGTCCTTTCGACTTCGAGCTTCGATATATTTGAAGAACTAAAATTCGTCCGTTTGATCGAAAGAACATCGATGTGACTTCGAACAATTTCGAGTTCGCTTGTCTTGATAATTGGGTCCGGTGGACACCGATGGACACCGCAAGTTCACGAACAGTATTTGCAAAACTCCATGCGATGTATCCTAATAAACGATACCAACGGCCACCGAGACACTGATATGCTGACTTTTTGTGATTGTAAAGTTGCCAGTCGTTGCAAATTAATGTTAGTAATCGACCGAAATGTGGGAAGTCGTACGTTAAAAATTATCTTAGATATACACCTATCTACGTGTAACCTTCGAAGTTCAACGAGTGCTCTCATTGTTCCGATTTCTAGCAGATGACGATCGAGTACTTGAAGTTACGTATTCGACAACATACATACCATACTTCGAGTCTTTTATTCTCACCAAAGTTTCGTTCATCGATTTTTCGGCGGGGGGTGAAATAGTACATTTCGACACTAGTACGAGAAACTGATGTTTTCCTCGCGTGGACGCTGACGCTCGAGCGAAGCGAGGGTGAAGAGGTCACACGAGGCGGAAATAAGCTTCTCACAAGAGTGTCGAACAGTATTTTTCGACACGACGTGTCAAAAGCTCGATTTCAGCATGCCTCCATGTGGACAACGTGCGTAAAATCGAGCTATTACGCACGGAGTGACGAAAAAAATATTTCACGCGTATTCCGAACTTCTTTGTGGTAGCATCGAGAGTTGCGTATACACAGATCGTGCAATTTTGAAAACTTGATCTTGGTGGAAAAGGGACGAACGATTAGTTTCGCTCGACTGAGTAATTCCCATCGTATTTTTGCAACGAGGTGGTTTTTTCTTTGCGAGAGCGTAATTAACGGAGAATTATGTAACGTTGGGTGTTAAGGAGGAATGAAACTAATCGCGGATGAGGAGATCGTTATCGGGACGCAGTTTGATATTGTTGCTCGTCGTCGCGGTGTATTTCCGAGGAGATAATGCCGCGTTATCGGTTAAGTAATCCGAGCAATGCTCGGCGATAATGCACGGCACTCGGTTGTATGTTACCTTCGCCGATAACGAAGTCGATTCTGTTGAAGTTGCGGGCGTCCGAGCAGCCAGCGTGCCGCAAACGTTCGAGGCTCAAGGCTCTCAATCGTGTCGATGGTAGCGCGCGTGCAGTTTGTTCAAGTGCGCTCATAAACGTCACCGCTCCCATCCCGGATTTCTCGTTTGTTTGTACAATTCGTACATCGCATCCAAAATAGAATATTCAGATTCGCGCGTGGCGATGTCTTTTCGGCGATTTGACGATTCGACCGATCACCGACCGGTTTCTTATCCGGCGCACCGATAATTCCAAATGCTTTGCAACGTGATTTCGCAAAACGACGTCAACGAGGTATCCTCGCGATTATGTTTACGTGGATCCGAAACCCCAGTGGAAACGGGACGAGATCTTGACGAAATTCGCGATTGAAGTGAAACGTTTTTTCTTTGTTGCTAACTTTTTCGGAAACAGCCGAGGCACGGCGACGAGAGAGTGCGTTGAATCGCACAGATCTGAGATTTTTATCAACCGATTGGCAAGTGAGTTACGAGCGGCTAATTCGAACGGTTTCCTTCGCGGACGACGATTAATTTGTAAAAATCAGATCTGAAATTAATCCGTATCGTTGACTGGTTCCTATAAATCCCGGGATAAAGACAACACGTGTTGTGATGCGAGGAGAGTACCTATGGAGGAAAAAATATTCGCGTAACCTTCCTCGATGTAGAAGAAGATGGATATGAAACGAGGTTGTTAAATCAACCGATAAATCTGGTGAAATAACTGCGGCGAGACTAATAAAATCAATTCGATAAATCATACATGGCAAAGAGTTTCGGAAGTGACTCCCCGGGCGAACGTGGACTCGAAGTGGCTCGACTTATCGAGCGAGAAGAAGTCCTTCGTGCAAGTTCCCCACGGGATTGCGTTTCGCTGAACGTGACAAGTTATTACGTGCGACGATTGTGGTTTCATGCGATTTATTCGCGATGCTTTGTGAAAAAAAATATTCGAAGCCATCGAAATGAGAAGAAGATAAACTTCCAGATGTACGAATCACGAATAAACGGATCACGTTAAAAATTGTGGTTTTTCGCGAAAATGTTTCGTCGTTCGTTGTGATCGACGATCGTAGGTAACCGCGGTTTGGAAAGCGGAAAAAAAATCACGATTCTGCGAAATCACCGATCGTCATCGCGCGCGACGGTTTGACGCTTGTCAATTGAATTCGGCGTCACTTTGCACCTGCTTCGCGCGATTCTGACGCGCTAGTCTCTCGATTCGACGGCAACCGCGTCTCGTTTTCGGGGTCCGATAAAAAAAATCCTCCATCGTTCGATGAGTACTTGACCTTCGCGTAGGAATCGGACTGACGCGGAAGTTGGAAAAGCCCGTTTCTCATCGTCGTGGGAATATCGCGCTCCCATTTCAAGCAGCGCTGGCCCCGCTCTTGAAGAAGAAGTTTCTCTATTTATGCGGTATTGCCACAAACTGTTCAGTTTTTATGAAATTCTGAAACGCACGCGAGATCTGGCAACAGATTAGTTTACGAGTTAGGCGTAGCCGCGCGCGTGGAATCCAAAATTCATCCTGATCTCGGTCTCCCTCGTCTCGGTATAATAATATCCGCTTCTCTTCTGTCTACTCGAATTAAGCGAATTTCCCGCATCCGTTCTCTCCAAATTCCGAATTGCCGTATTCTCGATTCGAATTCGACGAAAAAATCCTTACCGTGGTCGAGGCGATCTTCAAATCAGTTTCGCGGTATCTCAACGGAACGTTACTTCCAATCGTGTTTTTCGCGGTATAAGCCAATCAAAATATCAGCTTGCGACGCATCCTCGAGTTATCGCATCGCTTCACGCGACATTCGTAGCGAGAAACGTCCATTTTCGGACCGCTCAAAGGCTAATAGTCTTAAAATTCGTTGAGCGTAGCAAAGTCAGAGTTACGTTTCGAATTGCTTGGCTCGCGAGCTATTTGAATTTCTGTCATCGTTTCGCATATGAAAGATACGAATTATAAAAGATAATAGCACTTTTCAGCCACTTCCAGCGTAGTCTTTGCTGCGCAATCGATTTATCTCTGTTGCAATGCCTGTTTTCTAAACCCCCGACGCGTGTCCCTACATTTCGACTCAACTTTAGTCGTTACTCTTGAAAAACCGTTTTATTCAACGAACGCTGCACTCGTCTACCCAATACGATGTGAATTTTCTCTTTTTTTTCTCCTCGGACGTTGAAAAAATAGTATGCCGTGGATTCAGAATCGCGGCTCGCCTTCGCCGAGTACCTTATAGCATTTTTAATTAATCGTCAATGTTGGTCGTATTACAACAGGGTTCTCGTCGGCGGCAACGAGTTCGCAAGTAGACTCGCGCGCACTTCGTGTAGCTTTATTGGTTAAGAGAGACCCAGGTGATCGGTGACTAACGGGGACACCATCTGATGATTCTACTAGGAGAAATATCTCGCGACTATCTGGCGTGTGTAAATCAGTCAACCGCGCGACAACTCGTACCCATTGAGATTGTTTATAAATCTCCAATTAGAAACACCTGTACGTAAAGCCGTGATACATACGGAGGCTGGTGGGAATCAGCCTCGTTGGAATGCAGATCCCTCTTGTTTGTTATTCACCATTATCCATACCTGCCACGCGCGAGTGTGCGTCGATACATTCGTACGTCACGGTGACATTCGATGCTGGACGCGCTCTATTCCTCGCGGATCGATAAATTATCCTTTCCGATTCCCAATTCCATGAATCCTTGATCAGGGTCCTCTGACTCTGCAACGCGCGAAGGCCGACGACCATACGACGAACTTTTGATCAACCGACTCGTTCGTCGTCAACGTTATGCGGCGAGGTGATCGTCAGAATTGCGATCAAACACTTTCGAAACATTGGTTTCCTCGTGTTTGCGATAATTTCATCTCCTGTTTACCGAAACGATGCATTGGAATCGGCACGATTACACCGTTACGTACTCGCTTAAAAAAATATCGCCTGCGATACGGCAATACCGCGTAACTTCATTTGTCAAAACTACTACGAGTACAACAACACACAGGTCGACACGAATTTTGGGTCTGGGTTCTAAATATCAAATTTGGCTTTTTTCGGGTAAAATTAGAAAGGGGAAGGCAGTTTTATTGGTGAAGGTTTGCCTCTGTAGCCTGGAGAATGCTTATAGGTTGTTTTTTTAATTGATGATTTGAATTTTCATCTGTTGAAAAAAAAAACATGTACCGTTGTACATTATTTTTATTAACTGAACTATTATATACTCTGTTTTTTGTGTTCATGAGTACCTACTTTCTCTTACTAAACCCAACATATAGTCCCCCGTCATATTTGTATTATATTGGCCTTGATAACGACGTTCAATTTTGTTCCTCGATATCTTAATGAAAACAGTCTCCTTGTTCTTCCGAGTACGCTACCTATTTGTTTCCAAATTTCTCTGAATGAGCATGTAGCATATGAACTTTTAGAAACATCCTGAACCCCGTGGCCTTGAAGTTTTTCAACGTATTTTCAATTAATTCTTGGGAACTCTACTAGATTCCGACAAATCATCTCACCTTTGTCCAATTCAATATCGCACTTTAATAAACGTGCCACATATATAACCAAATGCATCGGCATTACGTTTACACTTTCGCGATGACATTTCAACCTTTTTGCGACTTGTAAAAAATACTCAATTATTATTCTTGACTCGAGCATCGACCGACGAGGCAGGACGCGAATGAATATTATTTCCTCTTCTTTTCGCCCGGTGCGTTTTAAATATAGTAACATTTCTATAATAACTCAAAAATCTGTTCTATCAATATAACCACCGCAAAGGTAAACTTTCAACGGAATAAGGGTACTTTTCCCAGATTTGGGTACGTATTAAATAAGTATAAAGTCAAACACGAGGAAAGTTTTATTTTGTCGAGCTGTGTAATTGTACTTTACAAATTGTAATTTATAAAATTATTTTACGGGAACACGAAAAAGCGTCATATTAAAATAACTCTCGAACTAATCCGTTTCGAATTGAACGTATGAGCTCGAGATATGATTGTTTATAGTACAGAAAGCTCGATCTCGTAAATAAGATAAATACCAATATTAAATGATACGAATAAATATTAATGATATTTACGTGCAGTCTAAATATCATATGAAATCTTGCGAATCTTATAAATATCATCAATATGAATATTCAAGCAACTTAAAAATAATAATCAACTTGATATACTTACTAGTAAATGCTCTAAATTTACTTCAGAAACTATTTTTTACTTTCATTTTCGGTAGACGGTATAGAATATATTTAGTTACGCCGTATTACCAGCAAACGTTGAGCAAGCGCAAGTTACGCGGTCTGGCAAACTATAGAATAGTTTTTTTAATTAAAAAAAAATTGTTTTCAAACTAATAACAGTGCCGAAAAGTGTAGAAAAAAATTACGCGATTCAAGTACAAAATTTCATTTTTCCTGTTCTTGTACGTACGTGGTATTGCAGTATCGCCGACGATGTGTCATAAAGTTGATTGTATACCCACATTTTACTAGCAATTTTTCGTCGATGTTGAGAAACACGATCGTCTCTGACGACGGCGACAACTGTAACGAGGAGCGACAAGAAAGAATGGACGAAATAACAGGCGAACAGTTGGAATATCTTGCACGCAGTCTCTTCTTATCTGGTTACCATCTTGCATCGAGGCGTGAAAGTGACGTTGCGAAATCTTAATAATTCATGCAACGTTATTTATCACCGAAATTCAACGAGTAACGACATTCCAACCGTACAATATTACAAAGCCGTAATACATTCTCGGCGTTCGGATTTTCCATATAATTTATTAAATTACTATTATTATCATCATGACAACTATTATTATTATCATCATCATTATCGTTAATATCATTATTATTATCCTTATTATCGTTGCTGCCGTTGTTATTATTATTATTATCATTATTAATATCCATCTTGATGTTGTGACTCGATCTGATATTATTATTAATATGAGTGGAGGCTTGAGCCTCCATTTATATTATTATTATTATTGTCTGCACCTTCGACCATTTGCGCGATTTTCCAGGCAGTTGCAAAGTTGTTCGTTATCGCGATATCCGATATCCGATATCCATATCCCCTCCTTGAATTCGACATTCGAGGATCGTGTCCACGCGATTTTTTACGCGTTGATTCGACCCCGATTATCGGGAATGAAGTCGCGGTATGAGATGAAATAACGCTCGATTAAAACGCTCTTGCTTATCTCGAATAAGCTATTCGTTACGGTCGGACCGAGTGGGCGAGAGATCGGGACACCTCGGTCCCGGAACTTGGTTTCATTCGGCAATTTTACCTGCCCACTCGATCGATCGCTCCTTCGAAGTCGTATCGGTTGTGGATATTTTTCCGTCGATACCCTCATTTGTAGGTTTCAGAATCGAATCCCCCCGAAGAAATTTATAGACAGGGAATGGTCTCGAGTCCTTGGAGTCGAACTGCTCAAAAAGTTGTTGATGATTTTGGTTGGAGAGGAAAATGTGAAGCGATCTCAATGAAATCGTCGCAACGAAATTTACTCGTTGAATCTTAGACTCGAGCTTTGAATAACCAGATTTAGTGTCCGGGAAATTCATGCTTAGGATCGAATCTCATCGTCCTCGGGGTTAAAATGCCCGATGGAATGGGCAAAAAATCCAATATCATTGATGTTAGAGCGATAACGTCGTTCGTCGCATCGCGAGTCAACGTTTCGTAGACGTCACGGAGATACCTATGCACGTAGACCAACCGTGGAATTTCTCAATTCGAAATGAACAGCGCTCAGTCCTCGACATGCTAATCGGCATATCCGTTCGTCGATCACCCAACTTCCAGTCGCGCCCTTTTCCGCGCCTACATACCTGTAGCACCGTGGAACATGCGAGCCTCGCGCACCTAACCGGTAGCGAAAAAGAATGATAAATTATCAACGCGTCGATAATCGTGTCGGCGATCAGCGATCCGAAGAAACCGCGGGAACCGCCCGTGCTTGGGACATCAAATAAGTTACGAACGCGTGGGTATCGTACGAATCTATGCTTTTCGTAGTCGCGATCATAAATATTTCCGAGAACTCTCATTTCTTCCCCTCCCTCTCTTTCTCTCTCTCTCTCTCTCTCTCTCTCTCTCTCTCTCTCTCTCTCTCTCTCTCTCTCTCTCTCTCTCTCTCTCTCTCTCTCTCTCTCCTCTCTCTCTCTCTCTCCCTCCCTCTCTCTCTCTCTCTCTCTCTCTCTCCCTCCCTCCCTCTCTCTCTCTCTCTCTCTCTCTCTCTCTCTCTCTCCCTCCCTCCCTCCCTCTCTCTCTCTCTCTCCCTCCCTCCCTCTCTCTCTCTCTCTCTCTCTCTC
>CAXAKQ010000168.1:17500-18830 GCA_963969455.1 Arge pagana
CCTTGATATGGTTGCTTCCTACTTAGAGGAACTTCCACCCTGTGACTCGGCGAAATTCGGGGCCGACAAGCTGGACACTATTGTGAAAGGCTTGCGGGAGTGGGATGTGGACAGGAGGTTCGACGAAGTATCTCGATACTGTCTCGAACATCTCCAACCCGAAAACCACCTAGGGACAAGTCCACGGAGAAACAGGCAAACACCTGCTACTCCACGTGCGCTACCTCGTCGTCAGAAGCGAAGGGCAGACTACGCTCGGACACAGCGGCTATGGAAGAAAAATCGAACGACCTGTTTACGCAGTCTCCTGCGGGACAAACATACTGACGAGGCGCATGACCGAGAGAATATGACCGGGTTCTGGGAACAGGTCATGACATCCGGGTCCGACTCATCCCCAGGGGTGGCTCGGCCCAAAAAGACCATCCGATGCCTGTGGAGCCCAGTGACCTCCGAGGAGATCAAGGCATCCTATCCGCCAATGGGCAGTGCACCCGGCCCGGATGGTCTCACAGCCGGAGTCCTCAGATCGGTCCCCTTGGGTATCTTGACCAGGCTATTTAACATCTTCCTACTATGTGGAAAGGTCCCAGGAGCACTCCTGAAATCTAGGACCACCCTGATACCCAAGGTAGAGAACGCGAACGAACCTGGAAAGTTCAGACCAATCACGGTCTCATCCATGGTCACGAGAGCCTTCCACAAGGTACTGGCAAACAGGCTGTCGAAACATATCAGCCTCGATCCTCGCCAGAAGGCATTTATGCCTACCGATGGTTGCTCTGAGCATGCGTTTCTCTTAGATCTGATCTTGAGACACTCTCAGGCTAAAAAGAGGCCCCTATATCTTGCCTCTCTGGATGTCGCAAAGGCCTTCGACTCGGTCACCCACAAGACCATCACGGACTCTCTGCTTTCTGCGGGAGTGCCCTCCTTGATGGTCGAGTATATCGCTGATGTCTACTTGAGATCGTCCACCAAACTCAGCTGTGGAAGCTGGGACTCACACGAGATCCATCCAACGTGTGGAGTCAAACAAGGCGACCCTCTGTCACCCTTTCTGTTCAATCTGGTGATTGACAGACTTTTTAGCCGATTTCCCCAGGAAATCGGGTTTCGAATTGGTGACAGAACTCACAACGCAATCGGGTTCGCGGACGATCTAGTGTTGTTTGCAACAACCAAGTGGGGTCTTCAGCGGCTGCTCGACATTTCTGCCGAATATCTGCAGTCTTGTGGTCTCAACGTCAACGCCTCTAAGTGCTTCACAATAGCGTTGAAGACTGTTCCAAAGGAAAAAAAGGTAGTGGTTGACGCCCAAGAAACCTTC
>CAXAKQ010000169.1:0-56148 GCA_963969455.1 Arge pagana
AGAGGAGCGAGAGAGAGATCGAAAGAGGACAGAGAGAGAGAGAGCGAGAGAGAGAGAGAGAAAGAGAGAGAGAGAGAGAAAGAGCGAGATAGAGAGAGCAATTAAGAGGGAAAGAGAAAGAGAGAGTGGAACAGAGAGGCGGAGAGGAAGTAGGAGCGGAAGAAGAGAAGGAAGAGGGAGAAGGACAGGCAGAAGGGAAGCAATAAGAAGAGGGAGAGCGGAAGGGCAAGCGTGAGAGAAAAAGAGAGGGAGAGGGAAGGGAAGAGGGAGAGAAAGAGGAGAAGGAAAAGAAAAAGGGAGAGAGAGAGAAAGAGAGTTAGTGAGAGAATGAGGAAAAGAAAGTGAAAGAGCAAGATAGAGAGGGAGAGGCAAAGAAAGAGGAATAGAAAGGGGCCGGGGAAAAGGGAGAGATAGCAAGAGAGGAAGAGGAAGAGAGAGCGAAAGAGAAAGGGGGAGAGGAAGAGAGAGAGAAAGAGATAAAAAGTGAGTGAGATGGGGGGGGGAGAACGCTTTAGGAGGTCATTGACAGAGTAGTACGGGCCGTCGATTTATACCAGCTCTGTTTTGCGCATCATTGCGTATCACACATTCCTACAATGTGCTATACACTATGGAAATTTCTTGCGAATTTCCATTAGACTCAACAACTACTCACTTCCACAACTGTAATGCACATTCAACTCTTTCTCATCCGAACCTCTATCGTTCCCGTGGATTTCTACGAAATCCTACCACGCTTGCGAAATTTTCATCGATTTGCAGTCAGTGGTACAATAATGACATCGCTCTTTCGAATTTCAACACGTGTCACTTATACAGTCAAAGACGTTACACGGATGGCAGAGAGAATGATACGTTTACTTCCGCGATGAACCCCGCCTCTCCCGAACGTTTTTTTTTTAGGCAAGCGAGACCTCATTGCAGGCTATCAAGCTGTAGTCGCCGCAATACTGAAATTTCCAAAACGAAATTTCGCTGAGAACTGTCGAGATACGTGAGTTTGTGAGTCGCGATTTATCAGCAACATAGACTGCTTCTTAACAATTTCCAGTCACAATGTCAAATAGTTCATCGCGTTCATGTATCCTGGATCATTCACGCTCAACAATAGTGCATAGCGCTCAACTCAGGCGTCGCTGTAATAACCGACGGTACCGTGATTTGCAGCCCTTTTTCCAACGAAATACCTATAAACAGCTTCAAACACATCACCTGGTGGGCACCTTCACTCACAATTGTAGTAGCTTTCAACGGAGTTATATTGATCGGTCGGCGCTCTTCAAACGCTGTGTTCAAAGAATTCCGGTGTCGCGGTATTTCAGACGCTCTATGTATCCAAAGTCTCATCAATGAAATCCTAAGTCAGGAATTTCATTCCGAATATTGCTGCTTCTTTCAGAATGTTTCAGGTCAGAATTACAGTAATCATTTCATGAAACGGTATCGTCATTTCTACGATGCAACTAGTGATGAAGAAGCTTTCATGACAGAGACGAAGCCAATGCGTCTGGATAGTCTCAACTGTGTGTATTCAAAATAAGTTTGACATATTATTCCAGAGTTCCGGTCTCAACCAGAAGAATTGTTGGTGAGCCATGTTTCTCCAGAACCTCAGCAAGAGGATTGTGGAGTACCAAGAGCGGAAACATCAACTACCCCAAACGCTCCAGCACTACAACATCCGAACGCTGATACCCACCCAACAGCATCCGACATATTCCAGTCAGCGTTTCCATCATCCAGTACCAGTTCCGATAATCGTGAGTACACGCTACTTTGAGAGGCCAAGTGAAATAGAAATGAGAAATAACTGATATTCATACTCAAAAATAAATAAATTCACTCAACTTATCGATTGATTTCTAGATAATATGTTGAAGCGCGATTTACAAGAGGGTCGTGTATTCTCGATCAGGTCGATATATTCAACAACAGGTGTGAAATAGCTTGTAAGTATAGATCAACAAGAGTTACTCTGAGAACTACAATAGATATTTTTCGATCAATAACCTATCGCCCCTTATACCGTTTTTCCATCACAGATATTCGAACCCATAAAA
Source organism: Arge pagana (assembly GCA_963969455.1). Lineage (NCBI taxonomy): Eukaryota > Metazoa > Arthropoda > Insecta > Hymenoptera > Argidae > Arge > Arge pagana. The sequence continues at coordinate 2,061 of CAXAKQ010000169.1, forward strand.
AGCACCTCTGGTGCGAAAACCTTTCGCCTAGTTGTCTAAATGTGATAGTCACCCACATACAATACATTTTCATGCCAAGAAAACCTTATACACTTATTATTTTATACAAAAATTCCTTCCTCGTAAGAAAAAAGATTCGAAATCAGATGCTATTGCCTAGTACCGATATCACGTTGTCTTTTTTCGAATTGACAATTGGGCTTTTCATAACACGGTATTGACAGCCTTCCTGTCCTGCCACGTAGTACCATAGATATAACGATAGAGGATTGACGCCTCCATTGGTTCGTCCAATTAACATTTTAGAAAAATAATTAAAAAAAAAAAAATTTGGTGGTAGTGGTACTAGGCGGGCCTTTTCTAGATAAAGACAATGTTACGGCGGTTGAACCATGTCAATAATCCTAATATAGTGATACGAAATATTGGCCCGCCTATTACGTAAGTACAATTTTTTATTTGTTCATCAGTTATCAGTTACACTGATTATTAATGATTTCCATCGAAATGTTATAGTAATAAATTTATTATACGTGCGTAAATAATTTTGAAAGTTGTTTCCGTTTGTGGCTAAATACATTAATTTGCAATCTGAATGTAATGCACTCTCTGTTATTGTAATGACTGTAATTGTCTCTATCGCCTGGTACAACTTCTCCTTCCCTACACTCTTTCACAGGATTCGCTAATAGATATTCTCGTGACTTAACTACTTTAGTTGCTTCTGATTTGCATTGAATCGTTTCAAAAATATTATTTATTTGCAGAATAATAATGGACAGATTATCGGAACAATTTTTTCATACAGAAAATCCTAACCGCAATCTAACCATAAAATCGTACTCCGCGCGCTTTGCCTACCTGTCAAAGCAGAAGACAACCAGCCTGAACAAAGAACGGCGGAACGGCAATGCCGTAAACGCCAAATTCGGGATCGGACCGATCCAACTGACCCGCATAACGAATACTCACGGTATAACTAAAGACTGTAGTAATCATTCAATTCAACCCTATGTTGTCAAACACTTATGGTTATCTCATAAAAAAAAATATCTTACCGTACCTCAAATGATCTTGTTCTAAATTATACGCACAATTACGACCAAAAATACATTGAGACTGTTACGAACGCGATCGTTGGATGTTGTTTTCGCGTAGTAACGGTCGTTCCGAGCGGTTAGAACGTCGATTATTCAGAGTTCGGGGGAGCTGCGCGTACAACTCTCTGAGTTGTTTTAAGGAAGTGACGGGTTCGGTTGTAGTTCGAGACGAGTAATTGAGAGAAAATAGTATCAATTGATTTTATTCATGAGCTTGCCCTACCCCACGACCTTACAATATGTTGATAAAGCGACTCTAATATGAGGACTTGTGATATTCGTGCGATATGAAAACTTGGTCGGTTAACAATTAGCAAGATCAGCGAGAGGACTGTCTTGGATGATCGTTCGGCGATGACTGCCTTCGCGGACCCTTCGTGCGACCCACGACGGTTCGCGCAATGATTCCTAATTCAGGAAAAGGGTCTTGTTCACTCGCCGCAAAGCGCTCTCCGAGAGTTCTGCGGTTCGGTGGAATCTGCTGATTCCGCGGAAAGGTGTGGGATCTGTTCCAACGGTCTTTCCCATGATTCGGATTCCAGGTCGGCGGAATCCGTTGGTAGCAACTGGACCGTTGGACGGTGGACGAAGTCCGTCCGTAACACTCCCGGGGCGGTGAAAAAGCGACGATCCACCGTCGCCAATTCTCTCGCGGAGGGCGAGTTGGAATTGAAATGGAGGAAAGAACAAAAGTGTAAAATGATCAGTGAAAAATAAAGAATCGACAATTCAAAAACAAGGCGAAAGTTTAAAAAAAAAAGAATTGAAAATGGTCGTGGGTTCATAGGTATCTAAATCCTTATTCTAGAGGGGCGGGGTGTTCCCTACTCGTCGGGGACCCACTGGCCGGATCCCGATAGCCCAAAGGGGTTATATATGTATATGGTGAGCAGATATTCGTAAGGAGTCGTTGTACTTTGCGTCCCTCCGAGGGTTTGCGTTACCCCTTTTTATGGTAGTATGACTTCCGTGTTGATGCGCTGTCTAGGCTTTCCCAACTCCCGTTTGGATCGCTGGCCTTGGTTCGCGCGATGCACGGTGGTTCTGGAGGGGCTGGCAAGGCCAGTCGGAGTTCGTCTACTCCGTGAATCTCGGTGGTCGGGCGGCGGTGACGCGATCGGTGGTGATCATGTGTCTCCCGCGTCTCTTCCACTGCAACCATTGTTGGTCTGGTGTCGGTCAGGGCGAGGTTGAACGTTGTTCCCTCTCTCCGTTTGTTTTCGATCGACTCCTGTTTCCCTGTAATCTTTCTACACAGTATTAGTTTGAGGAGGCTCCCCCCCAGGGAGAACCTCCTCGCGACAAATATGGCGGTGATCAGGGTGCCTAGGGACGCGATGCCGAAGATTGCGGATCTTTCAATAATTTGGATCCGCCGTTCTACGTGCTGTTTTTCGGCAATACCTTTCGCTCGCGTCACGATTTCGGCGAATCGGACGCCGCTGGCCGTCGTTCGTGATTTCGCGCTTGTTTGTCCGGTGCGGTTCGCCAATGACGATCCTACGTCGGCGATGGCCTCAGTTAATTTTATTTCGTGGTCGCTACTTACCCACATAGCGGTAATATTGAGGGGCTGTCCCTCCCGAATCGCGGTCGACGTCCGCGTTTCGAATTTTCGATGCGCGCGGAGTGTGACCGTGTTCGTGCGTCCGACGCAATCGTGCTGCAGTGATAAGGCTCCGGTGCCTTCAATGAATACGCTCGCCGCGTTTGCCCCGTCGCATTTTACGAATACCGTTTGTCGGACGGGCGCTGAAAAGTACCACGTGTTCGATTTTCCCGCCCGTTTCCAAAATGTTGTCTCGCGCTTCTCGATCCGAACATCGCAACGGTATCGGCGCGGAATTCCGGGTTCAGGTTGATTTGCACGGTGCAATCAGACTCGTCGGAAACGTCGTAAACGGGGGTCTCTGCCATACAGACCCGACCCAAGCGTGAGAGGTGACAACGCGCGATTTCCTCAATTCCTAAGCTGACGTATGTTCTCAGGTCGCAACTTATCGCCGTGTAGGCCGATTCCGGCTGAATGTAGGCAAATCTCGCTCTTCATCATCTGGACCCTGTCGTCCAGGAGGTTGTATTGTCCCGCTAGGGTCGCGAACTCATCCGTCAGGTTCGCCATGCTTCCGCGAATCTGGGAGAATTCGGCGCCCACCATGTCGCCACTGCGGACCACTGGGGTATGCTCGTTTGCTCGGGCTACGTCCTGTCTGTGCCCAACTTCTTCGTTTTGCGTGCGTTTTGTCAGCTGGTTGGGAGCTACGGATCGCTGTGCCTTAGCATCGGGTCTGTCTAGCGTCACGGCTCTTCTGTCTTACGCCTCGTCAGCGCGATGAGCGACGTCGGTCGAGGTCACCGGCTGATTCGTCCGGCTTATCTCGAATGTTTGTGTCGCCTTTTCCCTCCACCGCGCGCGTGGTCTGGCCCAATCACGCGTGGTCGTCTGGACGTCGCCTTCCCCTGTTGATCCCCCGGGGTCGATGATCTCCGGTCTTTTTCTAATTGACTTTCTCGTTATACCTTTCGTGGCAGGTTCTGTTGTGTTACCACGGAGTTTTTTTGTGCCGTCCGATTCGGTTACGCTCGTCCTTGTGTATCTTGACGATATTTGTGACGGCCGTTCGGTTTCGTCGGGGTGATGACTCGGATGATATACCTTCCTGAGTCTTCCTCTGCGACCCGTGCGTTCGATTTTCGGTCTTCCCCTGCCTCGTCGTGGTTGTGATCGGTGGGCCCGATCGCTCGCTTTGTCTGTGCGGGGGATTTTCTTTTCCATGTTGATCGGGTCAACGATACGGGGCATTTCCCTTCCCGTTTCTGTGTCGCCATCCTCCGTGGCGGTTGCCGTTGAGGATCCGTGTGGTGCCGTCGCCTCGTCTGTTTGGGCGGTTCTCGCACTTTCCGGATCAAATATACGGGGTATCTCTCCTCCCGCGTTTGGTGCGTCGTTGATACTGCTGTTAATGACTTGAGGGCAAGTAACTTTCTCGAACTCGATAAGTAGAACTTTTAGGAGAGATACTTTTATTAGAATACGCTATTACAATATAAGATGACCTTTACGCGAGGTTATAAACAAGGAGCTCGCGTTCATCCCTCCGCTCTCGCCGTTTGTTTCGCCATTCGTTGCGCTCGCGCTCGCACGCCTTCGTGGGCCTATCACGTGATTTCTCAACATTCTCCCCCTTTTTGAAAATTAATACACGTAGATTAATAATTATAAACAAATTTTCAAAAACCTTAAAGGAGAAATACACATTCAAATCTAGTAACATACAAAGTTACAAAAACTTTAATGATTAATACCTAAACGCTGAGGACGACGAACAACTCGTCCACTTTTAGTGGTAATTTCGGGCGCTTGCTCTTTTAAATCATAGCAACTTTCGTACAGTTTATCCGCATTCTTCTTATTATGACGCTCGGAAAGTACATTAATATCTGGTGATCGCTCGAGTACACTTTCTTCGAGTCTCTTATTAAGATCGCTATGGTTGTCGGTAACCTCTAAAGGGTATAAACGCTGGATCGGACGTTTTAAAAGACCGTTCCTCGTTTTGAGTACATAGACTCGACTCCGACCATCGCGACCTACAATTTCTTCGACTACACGAGCTAAAGGCCAAGTAATTCTTTTACTCTGGTCATCTCCGATTAAAACTATATCTCCGATGGAAATTTTTCGTACTTCAGACTTCCCATTTTTTACAAGCAACTTACTCAAATACTCAGAGCGGAAACGCGAACGCAAATCATCGAAAATTTGTTGTCGACGAGCGAGCTTTTTTAGCAATTTTCCGCGGCTGAGCATATCTAAATCAGCAACGCTATTTTCGTGAAGCTCTTGTAAAAACATCGCCGGAGTTAACGGTCGAAGATCATCTGCGGAGCTAGATATATACGTCAAAGGTCGTGAATTAATCGCGGCTTCTGCATCGCACAAGGCAGTCGTCAAACTCTCGTAGGTAAGACAGGCCTTACCTAGAACTTTCCTTAAAATTGTTTTTAAGACGCCGACTAATCGCTCCCACCAGCCACCCCACCAGGGTGCTGAAGGAGGGCTGAAACGCCATTCAATCTCACGAATCGAAACATGCTTGACTACCTTTTCCCAATCAAGCTCTTTAAGTGCGTTACGCGCACCAACGAAATTTGTGCCGTTGTCACAAAAAATAGTGCTCACTCGACCTCGCCGCGCGATGAAACGTCGTAAACATTCAATAAAAGCGTCGGCACCCAAGGAAGAGGCAAGCTCAAAATGAACGGCACGATAGATCGCGCAAGTAAAAAGACATATCCACGCTTTGCCTCCCCCTTTTACATATACGGGGCCCGCGAAGTCAACGCCGCTTATTTCAAACACATGCGCATCTCTCACACGATCAATCGGTAGCGGCGGTGTTTCACACTCCATTCTTTTTACATTTTGTTTCTTGCATACGACACATTTTCGCAAAATACTTTTCACATAACAACGCGCATTTATCACCCAATACTTCTCACGTAACGCATTCAAAACTACCTGAGTACCTAAATGACCGCAGCGTTCGTGTGTTTCTTGAATAAGCAGATCGACTATCTCATGCTTATCGAGTAATATCGGGTACAAAAAGGCAGAGTGATCTGGACGATAAGAAATGCGCGTTTTGAGTACTAATAAGCCATTTTCGTTACGTAGAGTCTTGAACGACGACAGTTTATCCTTCGTACCAGACTCAAACATTAAGCGCTGAAGACACAACAACACGATAGTTTCGGCGGCCCGTAACTCGTTATGTAATAAATACAAATTCGCCGTATTATTTTCTGTACGTGGTGAATATTCGACTAACTTATCTGCGCGTGCCGCGATACGTTGCTTACACTTAAGTATAAATCGACGAGACCACGTTACAGTACGTATAAATTGCGTATACGACGAAACTGCCCTACCTGTATCGCACAGCTGATCCGCAGACTGCGCGTTCAACATAGCTATCGGTGTGCTCTTCTTGTATTCTCGCGTGACCTCATTTTCATTGACAATTCCGGACGAAGTTGGCCAATGCGTTTCGTCTTGGTGTAGCCACTCGGGACCGAACCACCAGCGGGAGGCTAGCAGCTGTCGCGGACTACACCCACGCGAGGGCATATCAGCAGGGTTTTGGTCGCCCGGTACGTAGCGCCACTCGCCCGATGCTGTCAAAACATTAATTTCTTTCACGCGATTGTGTACAAATGTACCGAGTGCTGCCTCATTTTTACACCACGCAAGTATAGTCGTAGAATCGGACCAATACACGACTCGTTCAATAGGACGGGTTAATGATTTAATAACTGTATTGGTCAGGCGGGATGTTATGAGCGCAGCCAATAACTCGAGACGCGGTATCGTTGCTCCTTTTGGTGCAATACGCGCCCGAGCATTAAGTAAATGCACATTTATACAACCATTATTTTCGATACGCGCGAAAACTGCCGCCGCGTACGCCTGCCCACTCGCATCGCCAAACGCATGAAGGCTAAGCCTACCGTCACCTATATGACGAGGAATCGCTAATTTTCTAAGCGCTTCTAATTCGCTGACCCATTCCAGGAATTCGCTTCTGGTTACTTCATCGACTTCATTATCCCAGTCGAGCTTGTCAGCCCACAAACGTGCAAGTAAACGCTTAGGTTTTAATACAATAGGGCAGGTTACGCCGATAGGATCGAAAATTTTATGCGCGAGAGACAATATGGTTCTCTTTGTCACGACCAACGGAGTGCCTCTCTCGATCACTGGCACGATAAAACTTAAATCGTCTAATTGTTTATTCCACGAGAGACCAAGTACCTTAGTAATATTATCAGGTAGCGCATCACGAGTATGCTCCCAACATCGCAAATCAAAATTGCCCGTGGCCAAAATCTCTGTCGCTTCGCGAACAAATTTATCGAGCTCTTCTTTGGTATCTACACTGGACACGCAATTGTCTACGTAGAATGAATTTATTAATTTAATAACCGTATTTTCTGACCAATCTCCCCCGTCTAACAAAACCCTTTTAAAGAGTAGGTGGAGCGTTACGGATAGCAGAAAAGGGCTACATGTTAAGCCGAAAACTACGCGACGGTGACGATAAATCGTAATTGTCTCGTTATCATACCAAAGGAAACGTAGAGCATCTCGATCTTGTTCAGTGACAAGAATCTGTAGAAAAGCGGCTCTGATATCAGAGATAACTCCGATTTTCTTATCACGAAAATTATTAATGACCGACGGCACGAGTTCAATAAGATTCGGTCCAACCTCGAGACAGTCATTGAGCGACGGGCTCCCAAAATTGCGTGCAGACGCATCGAAAACGGGACGAATTTTAGTAGTACTTGTCTCTTTTATTACAGGTCTATGCGACAAATAATGAGCCTCACGATTGTACTCGTCCGAAGGCACCCTTTCTATAATCTCTTGTTCGAGCCATTCGTCAAAAATTTTACTATATTCCGCACGAATATTCATTTTATCGAGTTTTTTGACCGTCGACTGTAACCTTTTCCGTGCAAGATCAAAATTATTGGGCAACGCCGCGTGATCGACCTTCCAAGGCAACCTAACTACGTATCGACCGTCATCGGAAATTTTAACCGTATCTTCTACAAAGTCGCGAGTTCGCTGATCGCGTACAGCTTTGTCGACCTGTTGAATTGGATCGGTGATCCCAAGCACATCTAAACTCCAAAGGTCCGACACATTACATTCTTGTGCGAGTAGCACTGGCTGCGCTTTCGTTTCCGACGAATTAAATTGTTCAGCGTGTAATTTGCCCATCACCGTCCAACCAAGCAAAGTCTCGAAAGCTAAAAGTCCGTTGCCTACATTACGCGTACGACCTGTAAATAACTTGCTCGCGACATCAGCTCCGATGAGCAGATCGATTGGCCTGCGTTGATCATCTACGTCGCCGAGAATAACATCGTGTTTTCTCAAATCATTTACCCAAGCTTGTCTTTTTATGCACGGCACTGTGTCACAAATAGTATTCTGGCTCAAAACAGAAAAATTACAACTAAAAGAACCGTCAAGATTTGCGACGCGTACTTTAAATATATCATGTTTCTTTTTAGCGGCCTGTACTCCGCCGAATAACGAATGCGCGAGCTCAATGTCGTCATGTGCGACATAACCTACTGCCTTTGCAACACCTGTTCGAACGTACGATCGCAAAGAAGCAGTATCAATAATAACTCGCACAACTCGTTCACAATTATCGGAATACATCTTAACCCGCAATGTTTGTAAACAAACCTCCGGTAGGTTGCAAATCGTCGTAAGACTCGCTTCGGCATTAGTTTTATACTCCGATTTACATTCAATAGATTTTTGCGGAATCGTTTCATTCGTATTAATATTGGCGCACATTAAGAGAACATGTCGTTTACTGCACCATGAACATTTTACGTTAACTCTACATTTTCGCGCCATATGACCATATTTTAAACAATTCCAACAGGCATTCGCTTTTTTAACGCATTCTTTACGTTCACTCAACGTCATACCACGCGCTATATCGCAAGTTTCACACTCATGCTCACCCTGACAAAATATACATACTCGCGTCTTCTCTGTTCTCGTCGTCAACAGTGCATTGGCACTGGCTTCATCCTTCGATGCTCCTCCAGTTGACCGCTGCTGCTGTTGGTGCTTCTTAGAAGACTGCGAGACTGTTGACGGTGGACCAAACCCGCGCAGAGCCATGTCGATACGCTCTTGGTTTTCTACTTCATTTTGCAGGAATACTAGGAGCTTCGAAAGTCTGTTGCTAGCTACGTTCGCGCCAACAGCAACCTTCGTGTTGCTTGCCGCGTCATTTTCGTCGTCGACCGAGGCGTCGGCTGTTTCTCGAAATCCACTCCGTTGCCACGCCCGTAACACCTCTTCCGGCAAAGACGATTCCACGAGTGGATATAACATCGCCGCACATTTGTCCGTGGTGACGCCAAGCGAATCTAAAGCGCGCACGTATGACTCCAGCTTGTCGTATATCTTCGAGAGTGAAACCTTTTGATCACTTTTCGTAGCATTTTGTAAAACTAAGCCAAGTAGCTCTCTAACATAAAATTCCACAATAACGTCGTCTTTACCGAAACGTTTCTTCAAACTATCTATTGCTTTAAAATAGTTGTCCGCAGTTGGCGGAAAACTCGTCACGAGTTCGCGAGCACGCGAACCTCCCGATGTAGCAATGATCAAATATTGGAATTTATCTTCTGGTGCAATATTCGCGTCTTCATGAACCTGCTTGAAGACGCTCCAAAAAGAGAGCCACTCTTTAACACTTCCCGTGAATTTTGGAAATTCAATTTTCGGTAACTTTAATTTGCTCTGCGGCACCGCGTGTTGTGTCGCACCATCTCTTGCAATTTGTCGAGCATTATTCAGATCAGGTTGGTTAAGAGACTCTCTAAGTACCATATATTTACGTTTTGCGGTAAGAAAATAGGACGTATAGTCATCGTCAGTCTGTACCTCTGCCGTGATCTGCTCTTCAGTTAGCTCAGACTCAAAGAGAAGCTCATTAAAGCTCGTTTGAGCCTCGACCAAAACGGTCCGTTGAACCTCTAATGCTTCGTATGCAACGAATTTTTCGTCATTTGTGTACGAAGCTGTCATCTTATCGTTGAAAGCTGTGAGAGCTTTCGTAAACTGTGTACGCGTTACCGTTCTCTTCCTCTTCGCAGTTCTCAGTTCATCTGCCATGATGATACACGCGAGTTCAAAATTACGAGAGAACACTATTATTCACGATCAAGTCCTGTCACGGTCGCCACTTGTTAATGACTTGAGGGCAAGTAACTTTCTCGAACTCGATAAGTAGAACTTTTAGGAGAGATACTTTTATTAGAATACGCTATTACAATATAAGATGACCTTTACGCGAGGTTATAAACAAGGAGCTCGCGTTCATCCCTCCGCTCTCGCCGTTTGTTTCGCCATTCGTTGCGCTCGCGCTCGCACGCCTTCGTGGGCCTATCACGTGATTTCTCAACAACTGCTTTTCCTCGTCTTCCTTCCTTTCTTGCTCCTTGGCGCTTCTTTGCGGCTGCTACCTTCTTCGCTTTCCGTCCCGGGGACGTATCCGTCTGTAATCTCTCCGTATGGTGAGGTGCATCCTTCACCGCCCTCGCTTGGGTTCCCTTTATCTCGATCGCTGCTCGTTCCGGCGACCTGTTCGATTTCTTCCCTTTGAATGCGCCTTTTTTGCCTGGGCGCTGCTCTTCCACTACTTAATTCCTCGGTTCTCCACGCTCGCGCTCTTCGTTTTCGGGCGAGGCGTGGCATTTCTTCGTCCATTTCGGTGTCCTGGTCCGAACCGTGTCGGGCGTCGGTCTCCGCGACGCTTTCTTTTGTTTCGCTCCCGTTTAACCGCTTTTCTCTCCTCGCTGCCAGATTTCCACTTTCCGTTTCATCGGTCGAGCGTATCCGTTTCCGTTGTGCCCGCGTGAACCGCGGTGGTAATTCTGTCATTTCGACGGCTTGATCCGATCCGACTTGATCATTCGTGTTCTCACCGCTTTCTTCTATTTCTTTAGCATCGACCCCTCTCTGCTTCCTTGGCGCTGGATTTCCACTGCCCCATCCGTCTGTGGATCGGTTACGGGTGGCGTGCTGATGCCACCCTTTTGATTTCTTTAACGGCCGGTTTTGGTCCGTTTCCTTTTTCTTCACCATGAGGACGTGGGGTGTATCCCCTTCCTCCGTTTTTTCGTGGAATTCGTCCGCCTCATAGAAATCTAACCGCGGTCTGTTGGGGTCGCGCTCCCCCTCGCGTAGTACCGGATTTCGTGATAGCGCGTCGGCGTGCCCCTGACGTGCGCCCGATCGGAGACGTAGCGCGAGGTTCTTCATATTCTTGGACCATTTCAGTGGCTGGTGGTCAGTCACGATAGTAAAGCGGTTTCCGTATAAATACGGTCGAAATTGTTCGGTTGCGTATACCGCTGCTAAGATTTCCTTTTCTCCTACACTATACATAGTTTCTGCCCCTTTTAACGTGCGCGAGGCGTATGCAATCGGTAGGTCTTCTCCTAACTTTCCCTGGCTGAGGATTGCCCCGATCGCGTAGTCTGACGCGTCCGTAGTGACGATAAACGGTTTCGAAAAGTCGGGTCCTCGGAGTATGGGCCCTTCGCACAATTTATCTCTTAATGTTTCAAACGCTTTCTTCTGGGCTTCGCCCCCTACAAATTTTTCGTTGCGCTTAAGTAATCGCAGTAAAGGAGCTGCTATCTTCGCGAACCCTTCGATGAATCTACGATAATAACCTACTAACCCTATGAATTGCTTGATTTTCTTTGCAGAGTTCGGTGGTGGGTAATTTCGGACAGCCTCGACTTTTTTTGGATCGGGTTTGACGATCCCTTCCCCTTCGACGTGGCCGAGGTATTTGGCTTCCTTTCTCAGGAGGAAACATTTTTCCGGCGCGAACGTAAGGTTCGCGTCGTCGATCCGTTTCATCAGGCGGCGAAACTTTACTTTGTGTTCGTCCAGATCCTTGGCGTAAATGATGATGTCGTCAAGGTATACCGCGAGCTCGATTCCCTGGAGTCCGGCTAGCACCAGGTCCATCAGCCTCTGGAAGGTGGCGGGACCGTTCCGAACTCTCATCGGCATACGGGCATATTCGTAGTGGCCGTTTGGTGTTGAAAATGCTGTTTTGTGCATATCCTCCTTGGCCATCGGTATCTGGTGGAACCCTGATTTTAGGTCGAGCGTGGAGAAGTACTTCGCTTGTCCCAGCTGGTCCAGAGCGTCGGTTATTATCGGTAGGGGGTACGAGTCGTGCGTTGTTTTTTCATTTAGTCCGCGAAAATCGACGACCAATCTCCATCGCTTCTGTCCGTTCGCTCCCACCTTTTTTGGCACTACCCATGCGGGTGAGTTGTACGGAGAGGCGGAAGGTTTAATTATCCCTGCCTTTAATCCTTCTGCTACGTGTCGGTTAATTTCCTCTCGAAGTAGCGGTGGCTGTCGGAATTGTCTCGTTCTTACTGGGAGATCGTCGGTGGTGGGGATGTGATGGGACAGCACGGTCGTCGCTGGCAGCGGGTCACCGGGTAGGGAGAACAGGTGACCATATTCGTGGATTAATTTTCTCACGTGGTTGTTTTCTTCTGCGTTCAACCCCTCTCGCGGAAGAATCTCGAAGACTTCGTCGGTCCGGTCTCTCCTCTTCGTTGCGTTCACCGTCGCTATTTTTCCTTCGCTGTTTACTTCACCGAGGCCGATGGTCACGTGTTCCTCGGTCGCCGCTCGAATTTGTTCGCATTCGGTTAGTTCGAACACCGGTACTTCTATCGTGATCGCCTCCTCTGATGTGTTTATTGCGTATAGTTGCGCGACTCCGTTATCTACGTTCACGATGCAATTCCCCATGTAGATGTCGCGCCCGGCGTTGATCGAGGGTAACATTCCTACTCCTATTTCTGGGTTGGCGACCCTCACGTATACCCTGTGCTTGCTTCGCGCTGGAATGGTGAGACCTTCCCCTTTTCGAAACGGGTATGTGTCTTTTCCTACGCTATATGTTCGGTGGCTATAGGAGATTGTAGCTTCAAATTTGGAATGGAATGTCGACCCTAGTATGGCGCTCTGTGAAATCGGAAAATTGTCGTCGACGACGTGGAATTCGCGCCGTCGACCGTCCAGCATAATGTCGACTCGTCCGTGAGTCGTTGATTTTCCGTCCGTAATTCCTACTAATTCCCATGTATCGTTTGCGTATACTGGTACATCGTTCGCTACGCTTCCTCTCTTGATCAGGCAGATCTCGGCGCCAGTATCTACCAAGAAATCTGCTCGTCCATTCTGGAGGTCGTCGCTGTATAGTTCGATCGCGGGGGCGGCGACGAGCCGATTTCCTTGAATCTCTAGGATTCCGTTTACTCGTTGAGGCCGCACGGTCGCATGTTCGCGCTTGGGAGTACGCCCGGGCTCGGTCCTGACGTGTCGGGCCGAGCCCTTTCCCCGTTTAAATCGCGCTGAAAACTTTTACTATGATTTCCGGCTTGTCCCTGCGCGTTCGGTTCGTATGCGTTTCGTCCCGGAGCTCCCGAGTTGTATCCCCGTGGTTGGTATCGCCCGTGCCAGCCACCCTGATGGTCTGTTCGCGAATTGTTTGCGCGGTCTTGCCAAGACCCGTTTCGTACCTGTCGTTCGTTGCGTGGATCGTTTGAGCGCTCGTTCCACGATTCCGACCCATGATTCCAGTGGTTTTCCGGGGGTCCGTTGTGTCGGACCTGGTTGTCGCGAGGGCGTGATCCTCTGTAGTTACCGCGGCCTTGGGCGGTACTTTGTCTAATTTCCCTGACCAATGTATTGCATTCGGCTTGGGTATGACCCTTATTTCTACAGAAATTACACCGCTTACTCGTATCGCGCCAGAGCGGTGTTTGCGCGCCGCTAGCGTTGTCGCTTTTTCCTATCGGGGCGTCGCGTATCCACTGGAGGTCGCGTTCGATCTTGTCGACAAGAAACCTGGCCTCCGATAAAGTCACGGGGTTCCCTGCTACTAGTCGTGTATCGACGTCTGTTTTTAATCCTCTACGAAACGCTCTAAGGGCTATTTCTTCGGCTTGTTCTATCTTCGCTGTTCGCGCACCTTCGGAGGTGTCTGTTCGTGTTCGCACCTCGATACGGAGATTCTCGTAAATCGTCGCTATTCGGGCTCCGTAAGTCGCGGATGTTTCGTTAGGGGTTGGATGGGCTCGGTATAACTCTTCCATCCAGTACGAATCCCCTCGTTTCCCGTCGAACACCGCATTTAGCCTAGCTACTTCTTCGTCTAGCTTCTCCATACTCATAACTGCGATGGCGAAATCTGCCGCGGTTCCCTTAAACTTCCTGCTTAGGGATTGGACTACTAATTTTTCCATCTCTGGAGGGACCGACGCGACCGCGTTTTTACACCACTGAATAAATGGGATTAGGTGGTCCGGGGACCCATTGAAGTTCGGTATCATATCTAACGCGTCGCGAAGGTGTCCGTGCGCGTTTCCCCGGTGAGCCATCGCCGATGTATCACCCTGTGCTTGCGGCGGATTCGTTATGTTATTTACTTGTTCCATTTCTCCGACCGACGTCAGCGTGCCCTCGTCGGAATCGCTGTTTAAATGCGGTTTGCTTTCGCGACGCGCCCACGGATCGAAGGGTGAATGATTTTCTCCCGTCGATGGGGTTTCGGGCATTCGATATTCGGATGCACCGACGTCTAATTTAGGCGCACTGATCACACAATCAAGTTAAGTTTGCAATAATGTAAAGCGGGACTTACCCAAAAAGGTTCCATACTCGGAAGAGGCAGAGGGCGATTATCATTCTCTTTCGTCCTCTTTTCGGTTTCTTTGGTATCCTGGTCGTTCCCCGTCTCTGGGTTCGTTAAATCCTTATGGTCACTTCCCGTTGTGACACTTGTGGGTTAATCAATTAACCCACTCACTTTGTCACCAAAATATAAAAATTTCACCTTTCGCACACACCCCACACTTAGCACCAAATTGTTACGAACGCGATCGTTGGATGTTGTTTTCGCGTAGTAACGGTCGTTCCGAGCGGTTAGAACGTCGATTATTCAGAGTTCGGGGGAGCTGCGCGTACAACTCTCTGAGTTGTTTTAAGGAAGTGACGGGTTCGGTTGTAGTTCGAGACGAGTAATTGGGAGAAAATAGTATCAATTGAGTTTATTCATGAGCTTGCCCTACCCCACGACCTTACAATATGTTGATAATGCGACTCTAATATGAGGACTTGTGATATTCGTGCGATATGAAAACTTGGTCGGTTAACAATTAGCAAGATCAGCGAGAGGACTGTCTTGGATGATCGTTCGGCGATGACTGCCTTCGCGGACCCTTCGTGCGACCCACGACGGTTCGCGCAATGATTCCTGATTCAGGAAAAGGGTCTTGTTCACTCGCCGCAGAGCGCTCTCCGAGAGTTCTGCGGCTCGGTGGAATCTGCTGATTCCGCGGAAAGGTGTGGGATCTGTTCCAACGGTCTTTCCCATGATTTGGATTCCAGGTCGGCGGAATCCGTTGGTAGCAACTGGACCGTTGGACGGTGGACGAAGTCCGTCCGTAACAGAGACAATAAGTCATACCCCAGATGATTGGTATGATATCGTACAGTAGTTGGTGAAAATAAAGAGCTAACCAAAGCGCCATCTGGCTACGTCCATACTTGGTAGGTCTCTTCTCTCTACCTAGCGAAAGCCACTCTATGCTCTTCATACCTATAGGTTTTTCGCCACTGTGAGTGACGCCACTGACTGACGGAGACGACGAAAATGCAATCTCGTCGAAGACACGTATAAATTACTTGCATCGAAACGTTCGAATAATAATATCTCAGCTCTACGTCCACCGATTTGATCGCAATAGGGCTTAAATTAAAGCTCGCCTCTGCCACATCCTGCAATAAATATTTCAATACCGTATTTATAGCGAGACGGAAGAAATCAACGATCATAAATTTCCTCAACGGCCACTCAGTTGCCGTTCGGGTATAGAGACTCTATCAGTCTCGCGCGGCGAGTGCGAAAACAATTTTTTTTTATATAACTAGGCGCGAGACTCTACCGAGTCTCTTGATCTCAATCGGAGAACGATAAAAGCAACTAGATAAAATCCTAAATTTTTGATGCATAAATCATCAGTCGGCAGTGTTAAAAAACGGTCCTCAGCTTTTGCTCCAGTGCTCACTTCACCGTTTTAAATCAATTTCCATTCAAAATCTTTTCTGCATCATTCTTTAATTCGCGGTATCATTGTGATTAACCGATTTTGTGCTAGAAGAACTATTTCCATTCCATCGTATTATACTCAATTTCAATTCAAAATCTTTTCTGCATCATTCTTTAATTCGCGGTATCATTGTGATCAACCGATTTTGTGCTAGAAGAACTATTTCTATTCCATCGTATTATACTCAATTTCAATTCAAAATCTTTTCTACATCATTCTTTAATTCGCGGTATCATTGTGATTAATCGATTTTGTGTTAGAAGAACTGCTTTCATTTCATCGTATCATCCTAAACTTTAATTCAGAATCTTTTCTACATCATTCGTTCATTCACGGTGTCATTGTGATCAACCGATTTTGTGTTGGAAGAACTGCTTCCATTCCATCGTATCATCTTCAACTTGCGTAAGTCCTAAAACGTTTATTTTTGCATTATTATTATCATTATTTCCGACGACTTATTCCGATTTTCCCAAATCGATTAGATAACCGCCATGAAATTCCTCATCGAAATTGCATTTATTGTAATCATCATATTTTCAGTTAATCTTTATTTGTCATCAATATTTTATCCTAAATGTTGCTAATTCTTATAATCATTTTCATTATTTCTCTTGAATTAATTTGTTTCATTAAATATTATTTCAAATCAATCCTAACTCATTTATTACACTCACATAGTCTCCGTAAGAGCTTGTACCCTCAGCACGCTATCCTATTCAACCCAAACCAACAATTGCCGTCTCTTATATCCCCATGGAAACATGACCAGGGAGACGGAACAAAAATAGTATAGTACGGTGATTCCGGGTCAATTAGATGTTCCGTCATCTTGTTGAAACGTGACAAATGGTGCTGTCTATCCTAAAATTAAGAAAATATGAGAGTAAATCAGGTATACAACGAATTTAGAATTTCCAGAAATACAAAAGCGTGCAAAATATAGTAACGACCCTGAATTACGAAAAGATCATGAGAAAACAAAGAACACTGTCAATCCTGAAATGGAAAGAACTCAGGAGAAGACAAAATGCACGGCCAATAATGAGAGAAAGAAAACTCAGGAAAAGGCAAAACACACGGCCAATTCTGAGATGAAGAAAACTCAGGAAAAAGCAAAATATACTGTTGATTGAAGTGATACTCCGATTGGAAATTGTCAAATATTCGGAACAATGTGAAACAAATTATCATTTATAGGGTTGATATATCAGACTGCAAACTCGGTCATTCGTTCATCTGTTACTCCAGTTTTATCAGCTGTGAATGTAAATTATCACCCAAACAGACCCTATAGCTTTTCTACTGATAAGATTTTTTGTTCTACAGGTGTATAGAGTAATCAACCTGTTTGCAAAACTAACGATAGATAATGCTTCGAACTGCGGCACTTTGAAGATCGCAACAAAAATATCGATCGAGGCAAAACAGCAAGCTAATCCTCCTGAGTCTGTTAGGATGGGCCAATGTGAGATGAGGATGAGATTGTTTCTGATCATCTACATGCATGTGAGGTGTTAACCGAATGTTCGATGGACGTATCCCTCTTGACTTGCGTGTCATGTGAAATACTCTGTTTTCCAGAGAGACGTGGATGAAATTCGAAAGCTGAGAAAACGGCTCTCAGGTTCATATTGGTCAAAGTTGAGAGAATACGTTGATTCCACTGACAATGACACTGGTGTTTTATGCCATTATTGTTGGGCAAAGTTCCGTGGGAGCGAACAATCGCTCACTTGTGTGTCGAATCAACTGGCGGTCGAAGACAGTCCAGTCATTCTGACAATTCTCAATGATGATGAAGGAATCCTCACTCACAGAGCGAAGGCTTTTGAAACAGTTTGAAAAATGAAAACTGTATTTGAGTAAGAGAATTTACCGCACATTCATAAAGTACAAAAAATAATAGGTAGATTTTTTCAATTACCATTGTCACTGTAAAAAACTTCGAAGAAATCACTTGCACCAATAGATGCGATTAATCCTTATGATCAAATATCTATAACGGTTTGTGGCATTCCAAATAAGTCCAAGATCGTTCAGAGTGAATTGTTGAAAGTGGAAAAGATTTCTGAAGTTTCAACATGTCTTGAAGCTAACAATCAGTATCATTCACAAATTAGGATACCGAAGAATGAAGAATTTTCATCTCAATCTCCAGTGGATGATATTGAATTTCAAATAGCGTCTGATCAGATAACAGTGGAAGAGCACGCGAATCTATCGTGAGATTGGAATGACGAAGAGCTAATCGAACGTCAAGCAATGTTGATCCAAATCACTGATCCTGGAGCGGATAACAAACAATTCACGATTTATTTCATTCACGAAAATAAAGAAAACCAAAGTGCATTAGCTCTCCATTAAATGCCGAAGGTTGACGAAGCTCTTTTGAGCAAGTGGCGTGAGAGTCTGGATGTAATGGGCTTCCCCGACTTATATCCTCACGACATCAACTGTCAGCACCAGGATCGAACAGTTTGTCTACAAGAGTATGATTTTATCAAAAGCAGAATTATGTCTGAGCATGCTTGTTTTCGATTAAATCAACTCCTGTCCAAGGAGCAGCTCGAGGGAAAACTGACCAACTTGTTTGGTATACTACGCAAAACTGACCAGTATTGGCGTAAACCAAGAAATGATATAACCTGTATGGTCCAGAATTATGGTCCAGCAACATTGTTCCTGAACTGAGCCCCAGCAAATAAATATGGGGAGACTTAGCCAAATATATACGTCAGCTTAACGGATCAGAGATGGCTCGTATGCCGGCGAGCCAATCGGTGGCTAGCGACCCGATATCTGTTTCACGGTATCTGGATAATAAATTCCGGGCAATGCTGGAGTTTTTAACTTCAAGTGATATAGTAGGTGGAGAACAGCTTGAGTCGAAAAGTAGACTCTACAATCTGTCATGCTCAAATAACGAGGCTTATATCAATCACTATTATCCAACTGTATTAGTTGCATGGGAAGGGAACATAGTCATGCAGTTCATTGGTGAAAAGTCGACTATTTTCGATTATTACTGCACAAGATACACGACTAAATCTGAATCAAATAATATCACAGAAGCTTTCGATGATACGAATTCGATCAAGTGATTGGCCAGTCAACTTTGGAGTGTAGCGTTACGTTGCTTAAGGAATCGTGAATGCAGGGCACTTGAAGCTGCCGACACACTCTTGGGAATTTCGCTCTACGGAATTGATCCTAATACAACTTCAAAATGGATGAATCTGAACCAATCAACAAACAGAAAACTGAAGTCTTATGAAACTGTTCGAAGACTCAAGCCAGAATTGACAGATATTTTCCGGCTATCGCTTATCCACGATCATTATCTGAACAGGCCTGAACAATTAGAAACGGTATACTTGTACGAGTTCATAAAATTGTATGAAGTCACTAAAGTGAAACCCGAAAATAGTGACGAAAGAGTAAACGAGCTCAACAAAGATTTGTATCTAAAGAAAAGATCATGTGGTTATTTGATGATTCATCATGAGCACAATATAAACGTACAGCCCGAAAAAAAAATCATTCATTGTTACCACTCTTGAAACCATGGTGAGATGTCAAGGAGCTGGAGTGCAATTGTGATCCTTTTGCTGAAGCATTCCAAAAATCGCCGACATGACAAATGAAAGCTTTAAAATATCACGCGTGTTTAATACATATCCGGGAAGGGTTGGATTACATGAAAACACTGATTGAACAAAAAATGGAAAACTTGACTCGTGGGACAAGTGTACTGAGTCAAGAAGGCAATGAGAACATGGACAATCTGTTAGGCTTTTATCCAGTCAAAGCTAACGTTAATATGCAAGAGTTAAATCGGGCAGAGGGATACCTTGTCGAAATTGACGCGGATACAATGATAGCTGGACTGAATTGCAACGAAAATAGGATATTTGATGACATTACAAATATGCCAAATTCAGATACAAACAAAGCAATTCTGAGAATCTGTATCAGCGGCGTTGCTGGTACTGGCGAGAGTAATCTTACAAAGACCTTTGGAAGCTGGACAAAACAGATTCTTGATGAAGCTACAGCTGTCATGTCACTGACAGGACTGGTAGCCAGGATTTAACATCGACGGGCTAACAATACATAGATGATTTCAATTGCTTGTCGAGCATAGAGGTACTCTTATATATGAAGAATTGTTCGATTAGATCGTGAAGATTCCACGACAAAAATTAAATGACGTTGGTATATTCATTATCGATGAAGTTTCGATGATTTTGAATGTTACTCTCGAATATATTCATTCAAAATTGTCCTAAGTATTTGACAGCAATAATAAAAAAGACGGTAGGTTTGGTGGTGAAATATCGTACTCCTAGATGATTTGCTCCAGCTGCCACCTGTGAACAATCAATCAGCCTTTGTAGAACTATCAAAGGAAAGGCACAAACATATACAGGCATTGAGAAAATTATCCATTCATGGTCTCCTTTATTCGCATACGATGAGTGAACGACAAATATGCGACAGCAAAACAACCCAAAACAAAAATTAGAAAAAAAAATTTGGTGGTAGTGGTACTAGGCGGGCCTTTTCTAGATAAGTACTATGTTACGGCGGTTGAACCATGTCAATAATCCTGATATAGTGATACGAAATATTGGCCCGCCTAGTACCACTACCACCAATTTTTTTTTTTTTTAATTTTTTTTTAAAAATGTTAATTGAGCGAACCAATGGAGGCGTCAGTCCTCTATCGTTATATCTATGGTACTACGTGGCAGGACAGGAAGGCTGTCAATACCGTGTTATGAAAAGCCCAATTGTCAATTCGAAAAAAGACAACGTGATATCGGTACTAGGCAATAGCATCTGATTTCGAATCTTTTTTTTTTACGAGGAGGGAATTTTTGTATAAAATAATAAGTGTATAATGTTTTCTTGGCATAAGAATGTATTGTTTGTGGGTGACTATCACATTTATATAACTAGGCGAAAGGTTTTTGCACCAGAGGTGCTTTTTATGGGGATATCACTACTTTTTGTAGAATTTGATTAATTACGTAAGTACAATTTTTTATTTGTTCATCAGTTATCAGTTACACTGATTATTAATGATTTCCATCGAAATGTTATAGTAATAAATTTATTATACGTGCGTAAATAATTTTGAAAGTTGTTTCCGTTTGTGGCTAAATACATTAATTTGCAATCTGAATGTAATGCACTCTCTGTTATTGTAATGACTGTAATTGTCTCTATCGCCTGGTACAACTTCTCCTTCCCTACACTCTTTCACAGGATTCGCTAATAGATATTCTCGTGACTTAACTACTTCAGTTGCTTCTGATTTGCATTGAATCGTTTCAAAAATATTATTTATTCGCCGAATAATAATGGACAGATTATCGGAACAATTTTTTCATACAGAAAATCCTAACCGCAATCTAACCATAAAATCGTACTCCGCGCGCTTTGCCTACCTGTCAAAGCAGAAGACAACCAGCCTGAACAAAGAACGGCGGAACGGCAATGCCGTAAACGCCAAATTCGGGATCGGACCGATCCAACTGACCCGCATAACGAATACTCACGGTATAACTAAAGACTGTTGTAATCATTCAATTCAACCCTATGTTGTCAAACACTTACAGTTATCTCATAAAAAAAATATCTTACCGTACCTCAAATGATCTTGTTCTGAATTATACGCACAATTACGACCAAAAATACATTGAGACAATAAGTCATACCCCAGATGATTGGTATGATACCGTACAGTAGTTGGTGAAAATAAAGAGCTAACAAAAGCGCCATCTGGCTACGTCCATATTTGGTAGGTCTCTTCTTTCTACCTAGCGAAAGCCACTCTATGCTCTTCATACCCATAGGTTTCTTGCCACAGTGAGTGACGTCACTGACTGACGGAGACGACGAAAATGCAATCTCGTCGAAGACACGTATAAATTACTTGCATCGAAACCTTCGATTAATAATATCTCAGCTCAACGTTCACCGATTTGATCGCAATAGGGCTTAAATTGAAGCTCTCCTTTGCCACATCCTGCAATAAATATTACAATTCCGTATTTATAGCGAGACGGAAGAAATTAGCGATCATCAATTTCCTTAACGGTCACTCAGTTGCCGTTCAGGTATAGAGACTCCTTCAGAGTCTCGCGCGGCGAGTGCGAATTTTTTTTTTTTTATATATATAACCAGGCGCGAGACTCTACCGAGTCTCTTGATTGAAGAATATCTTTTCTTTACATCTCCTTCTGCCCTGAAGAGGAAATTTTTTCATCAATTGTCGTCCTTTTTTTTCTGAGGAAATGGAGTCAATTTCGAGTGTGAAAGAGCTGTGGGTTTGACCCGTGTTGATTTTGAATCTTGAGTTGGATATGTTTTCCATAATTTCATACGGTCCAATCTTCAGTTCGTCCAGTTTTCGTCTGTTATGTTTATTTCCGTTTTCTACAAGTACTGGGTCTCCTACTTTGAATTCCACATGTTTTCGGTTTTTGTCGTATATCCTTTTGTTGTACTCGTGTGATTTCATCGTGTTTTCCAGAGCTTTTTCCCTATCTTGTATCCAGTCCTTTCTTTCGGTTTTCTTTTTTAATTCGTTTGGTAGTATTGCGACGTTTGTACCTTCCAACAAGTATGCTGGTGCGAATCCGGTGACGGTGTGTTCAGTTTCGTTATATTGTTTTACACATTCTTGTGCTATGCTTGTCCATGCTTTCTTCCTTTCTTTTTTGTTTATTTTGCATCTTATTTTGTTTACAATTGTTTGGTTTAGTCTTTTGTTTAATCCGTTCGAGAATGGCGCGTTTACTGCCGTAAAAATTATTGGTATATTTTTTTCTTCCAGAAATTCCTTGAATTCTCTCGAATTAATTCCCGGGTATTGGTCTGTGAGGATCGTACTAATATCATTCGACTCTGCCGCGTTTTTTATTAGTTTTATGAAGTCCTTCGCGATCTGCGTTTTCGATGTTAAAATAACAGCATATCTCGTATAGTGATCCACTAGGAGGTGAAGGTATTTTTTTGTCGACCGTGTGCCTCCAAAACCTCCAATTGTGTCGATGGAAACTATTTCGAAAGGCTTTTTGGCCGGACCTAACTGTGACATCAGTCCGATCTTGTTATGTCCTCTTGATTTATTTTTTTTGCATGTTGCACACACTTCACAGATTCTTTTTATGTTTTTTGTTAAATTCTCTGCTGTATATGTGTTTCCTATTTTTTTCTACATTTGTTTGATTCCTATATGGCATAGGTGTTCGTGTGTATTTTTTATAACTTCTATGCTGAGCTTTGCCGACAAGATTATTTTTTCTTTCTTCTTAGTTTTTTTGTAGTAAACGTTTTGTTTTTGTATTAAGTTGTGTTTTTTTTGTTGTTGTACATTTTCGTTTTCTTCTTGGTCTTCTACGATATCATTTAGTTTTATGAAGTTTACGATTTTCAATTGATCTTTCGTATTTTCGTATGGCTCTAGTACCGGGAGCTGCTTAAACAGTCCGCTTCTACATTGTTTTTTCCTGGGGAGTATTTTATTTTGAAGTCGTATTGCGAGAGGTAGTACGTTAGTTCTCCTAAATCTTCGTCTGTTCTGGCTTTGATGTTCATGTTTTCCAGGGGTTTGTGATCTGAGAATACTGTGAATGATTTATTCATAAGCCAGTATTGCCAGTACTTGATTGCTTCTTTTATCGCCAGACACTCTAGGTACACCGCTTTTTTCTTTTTTTGAGCCTCATTTAAGTTTCTTGAAAAATATGCAACCGGCTTCTCCTTTCCGTCTAGTTGCGTTTGTTTTAGGTCTGCTCCAATTCCTCGTAACGATGCATCTGTATAGATGTTCATTGGTAGATCCTGATCGAATATTTCCAGGATCGGTTGGGAACATAGCAGATCCTTAATTTTGTCGAACGACCTTTGGCATTCTTTTGTCCACACGAAGTTTACGCCTTTCCGTAGTAAATTATGCAAAGGTTCCAGTATTGTGGTACTTTTTTGTATGTATTCGTGATAAAAGTTTATTTTTCCTAAAAATTGTCTTACATTTTTTTGTGTTTTTGGAACTGAGAAGTTTCTGACTGATACCAGGTTGTCTTTCACCGGTTTTATTGTGTTCTCCTCGATGATGTGTCCCAGGTATTTTACTGAGTTTTCTGCGAAGGTACATTTTGTAATTTTCAGTCTGAATCCTTCTCTCACTATTGCTTCTCGTAGTTTTGATAGGTGATTCATATGTTCAGAGAAGGATTTCGAGAATAGGAGTATGTCGTCTATATAGTTTACTGCAAAACTCGTAAGTTTATATTTTCTTGAAATGTTGCTTAATATCCTTTGGAATATTGCTGGCGCTGTCTTCAGTCCGAATGGTAGACACGTCCATTGGAAGTGTCCTCGCTGAGTGACGAAACCTGTCTTTTTCCTATCTTCAATCCGGAGAGGGATCGACCAGAAGGCCGAGTTTATGTCTAACGTTGAAAAATATTTGCAGTTCCTCGTCTTTGTTATTAAGTCGTCTATTAGTGGGAATAGTTGGGCTTGAGGCACCACGATTTTATTCAGCTCTCTGAAGTCTATGCATAGCCGTGTTTTTCTATTCTCTTCTTTCTTGAATACCAGTGTCACTGGGGCCGCAAACGGGCTATATGATTCTTCAATGAGATTTTTCTGTAGTAATTTCGCGATTTGTCTTTCAATCTCTTTTCTATCTTCTATGGTACATTTGTACGGTCTCTTGCTACAATATCTGTCGACTAACAAGTCGATGTGGGCTTCATATTCTTTCACTTTTCCGATATCGTATTTATCTCTTGCAAAGACTGTTCTGAATTTTTCTATTAATTCCTTTATCTCTCCTTTTTGCCGGCTGTCCAACTGGCCTACCCCTATCTTCAAGTTTTCTCTTTCCATATGTTCGTTAAAGTTTATTAAGACTTTTCTTTCGTTCTCTTCATTCAAATTTTCCTTGTCCCCCGTTTGGTCCGATATCTTCTGTGTGATAATTAGATTTTCGTCTCGAATTAGTTTAAATTTTTTCATCATATCTAATCCAATTAAGACGTCGTGGTCGAAATTCTCTTCATCTATCACAACTAAATCGGTTTCCTCTTCTGTTTCAAAAATTTGAACGTTTATTCTAACTATGCCCCTTGTTTTTTTCACCATTAATCGTCCGAAGCTTTGCATTCTGTGCCCCCATTCTTTTATTTTTTAGTTTTAATAATTTTGAGTTTATTAAGGAGACGTTTGACCCGGAATCGTATATCCCGAACGTTTCCAATGTATTTTGTAAGCGTATTTTTATCTTGATTAATGGCGGGGTCTTTAGTTTTTTGAATCCGTGTCGCTTAGTTCAGCCTCTATTTCCGAGCTGTTCACGTATTTTGTGTGGTTTTTCTTTTCTGCTTCGTTTTTGTCTCTGTTTTTGAACCAGCATGATTGTTCTGGATGATAGCGATTTTTCTTACCATTTTTTTCGCATATCTGACACGGTTTTTTCTCTTGATTTTTCTCGTTTGTGTATTTTTGTTCTCGTACATACCCTTTTTTACCAGGTGTTCCAAGCCTCTTAGTTCGTTGAAAATACTTTCTGTTTCTTTTAGTTTCTCTCTGTTGATTCGATTTGTCAAGAAGTCCGGTAGTCCTGTCACTATTAAATCAATTAAAGTACTTTTATCCATTGATTTGTTTATTTCAAGCAGCAATCTTTCTTTTTTTAGTGCGTAGTCCAGGAGGGATCCGTTTACGTATTTAAATGACATTGCATATTTTATCGGGGTCCATCCTTTGTCTGCGTATGTTTCTTGAAAATTTTCATTCCAGGTTTCCCACGTCGAGTCCAGTGTGAACTTTATGAGCATAGAGTTGTACCAGTCCAAGCACGATCCTTCCAAAAATAATCTGAGGATTTCGATTTTTTTCTTCATCGTCTTGTGCACCCAATCTCTCGCACTCTCTTTCAAATAGTTCCATCCATTGGGTTCCGCTGGAGCTTTTGCTTGTAAATTTTTCCAGGACAAATTTCTCCGATAACTTTTTAAAAAAATTTCTGTGGTCGTTTTCAGTTTTTTTTATTAGAAAATTGTTCTAATATTTTTGTTAGCGTTTCTTCTGTCAGATTGCCTGTAGCGGGAACTTGTATCTTCGGTGTTTCTTCTTCCAGCAGATATTCTTTAAAATGCAGGTTTCCATCCTCGTCTACATAGGTTTTTTCTGTTTCTTCATCTAGGTTTATCCAGACTTTACTTGCTTGGTGTCTTTTTTGTAATGTGCTTTTTATTTTTTTATAAGCGCTTGTAGTCATTAATTTTATGTGCTGGCCCATTGGTTGGTATTCCTCCGGGATAGCATAGGATTTCTCTTCGGTTGTAGTAATCGACGTTAGGGCCAACCAATTTGATTTTCCATCTGTACCCCCCTTTACTACAAATTCGAATTTCAGCTTACCTATCTTCAATGTGAACAAAATTGTTGTTTTATAATGTTATCTCATAGAACTCTCTCTCTCTTGGAGGTAAGGATGACTAGGCGAAATGACTGATTGCGTTGCTGTAATAAAGAATTTATTTTCCGGTTTATCTCTTACTATATTTACATTTTCCGCATTGTACTCTCACCTGTAATAAAGAAACAACAATTCAGGTTCTTTCCTAATCAATCTGTTCATTTTTCTATAATGTTAACTTTCTTATAATGTTTCACGTGTGAGAATCTTATCTCGTCCCTCTCTTTTCCACGGACTCCGCTGATTCCCTCGCCCTCTAGTTTATCCGCGCTACTTTGAAACGCGGGAGAATTCCAATTGAAGAATACCTTTTCTTTACATACATATGATATGTACAAACACATCCCTGATCACCGACTACAATCAAATTCAACTAATTCCTCAAGTACTTAAATTTTGCATCTGACTCATCATGAGTGGTCCACATCAGCGATCAGTGTCTCAGACACGTACACCCCTGACTCCTGAATTTAACGATATTCAACCTACCCTTCGCCAACTCTGCACGGGCTCGTGATGAGTGGTACACGTCAGCGATATTGGATAAATTGTGTCTTCGTACTCTTTTGTATTGCGCGCGCTTACATGCACAGTCGAGATTGGGTGATATGTCGCCCTATGACGTTGTAGCGTGGTGGTGCTTTCTTTCTTTTGTTTCGTCTGATGTGACGCAGTTGTTTTGTACACGCGGAAGAGAACACACACGCAATTCATTTGTTCTTCAATAAATATCATTCTAATAAAGACAATTAACTGACATTTATTCTCTGTAACAAAAGGTTATGGGCCCAGATATTATTCTGACTGAAAATATACATAAAAAAAAAAAAAAAAAAAAATGTCTGAAGATATAATTGTGCGTCAAGTACAAAAGCTGGATGGGAAAAATTTTCTTAGCTGGAAATTTCAAATGAAAGCAGTGTTCATCGTGGCGGGTGTTAGTGGGGTCGTAGATGGGTCGAGAACGCTGGCGGAAGGCGAAACGACAGCCGTGGTAACAGCGTGGAATAAAGACAACGCCAAGGCAATGGTGTTGATTTCGACAACGATCGAGATGAATCAACTTGAACCACTACTCACGTGCGAGACTGCGAAAGAGATGTGGGATGAGTTATGCAGAATGCATGAGCAAAAATCTGCTTCAAACAAGCTGTTTTTGAACCAGAGATTCTGCGGCTACACAATCTCGCCGGGTGATACGATCATGCAACACGTGGCCAAAATAAAAAACATGGCGGGGCAGCTAAGAGATGTAGGCGAGGCGGTAACAAACTCAACCGTAATGGCGAAAATTCTCGCAAGCCTAGCACCCAAATATAGTGCGTTTCAGACCGTCTGGGACAATGTTGACGAGTCGAAACAAACGATCGAAAATCTCACTGAGAGATTAGTGCGTGAAGAAGCGAGACTCGTCGGGACTGAAGGTGTGGAAGAAGCACTGGCCGTTACTAAAAACGATGGTACGGTGAAGAAAAAACAGTGGCCCGGAAAACCTAAATATAAAAACTCGAAGAGAGAAATCGAGTGTTTTAAGTGTCGGGGAAAAGGTCATTTTGCGCGAGATTGCTCGAAGAAAAATAAAAATCGCGAGAACAAAGACGTTAGTGAATCACCAGATTTCGCGTTCATGGTGACGAGTGAAAGCTGTGAACAAAAGAAAAAAACGCGGGAAGCGTGTGGTGGTCCCTCGTCTGAGCAAGTGCGGCGTTTTTTAGATGTCGATAAAAGAGACGTCTGGTTGACCGACAGCGGGGCGTCACGACATATCTCGTACCGACGCGAGTGGTTTGACTCTTTTGAATCGAGAGAGGGCGGCACGGTGGTATTGGGCGATGATGGCGTCTGTGATGTGACAGGTGAAGGAACTATACACATCGAAAAACTCGTCAATGGCCAATGGAGACAAGGAAGCATTGAAAAAGTGTTGTATGTCCCAAAAATAAAGAAAAACCTATTTTCGGTTGGCGCATGCACCGAAAAAGGCTTCAAAGTTGAATTCGACCAGTCAACAGTGAAAATCAAGCGCAACGGTGAAACCCAAGCGGTCGGTGCGAGACAAAACAATGCAATATATCGCATGTTTTTCCGTGTGGTGTCACCGAGAATCACGAACGAGGCTTGCGTGGCGGCAGTGAGTTTGAAAACGTGGCATGAGCGTCTCGGGCATGTGGGTGCGCGAGCACTGGTCGACATGGTTAAAAACAAACTAGTTGACGGCGTCGATATTAAAAATTCAGAGACCTTTTTTTTGCGAGCCGTGTCAGTTCGGGATGGTCCATCGACTACCATTTAAAAGTAAAAATGAGCGCCGAAATACAAAACCTGGTGAAATGATTCACACCGACGTGTGCGGAAAAATTGAAGTTGAATCATTGTCAGGTGCGAGTTATTACGTAACGTTCATCGATGATGCCTCAAGTTTCTGCTACGTATATTTTATCAAGCACAAAGACGAAGTGCTCGACAGATTCAAAATATACGAAAGCATCGTTGCAAACAAGTTCGGGACGAGAATAAAAGTCGTGCGTTCTGACAATGGCGGCGAATACAAAAATTCGCGTATGAATCTGTACCTGGCAGAACGTGGCATAACTATGGAGAATACGGCTCCATATACGCCACAACAAAATGGAAAGTCTGAGAGGGCTAACAGGACGATTTTTGAGTGTGCACGCACGATGTTGCGCGCGAAGAATTTACCAAAGAACCTGTGGGCTGAGGCAGTGAATACTGCGGTGTATGTGTTAAATCGCACAACACACTCGAGTCGTAAGGATATCAAGACTCCGTTCGAGGTTTGGACCGGAAGAAAACCTAACCTAAAACACGTACGAATATTTGGTTCGACGGCATATTCTCACATTCCGAAACAATTTCGGAGTAAATTAGACGACAAGTCAAGGAAACTTCTCTTGGTCGGATATCAAGGTGATTCGTCCAATTATCGGCTGTACGATCATGAAAAAAAACGCGTGTCCGTGTCGAGAGACGTAGTGTTCAATGAGACACTTTCACATGAGGACTCAAGTGGAGAAGACTGCGAAGGAAAAATGTTAGTCTTACCAAAGACGACGAAGAACGACGAGGAAGTCGTTATAATCGACAGTGAAAATGAAGAAGAGCCTGAGATCGTCTCAGTCCGAGAAGAGCAAGACAGACAACGTCAGGGTGCTCAACAACGTACGTTAAGAGATCGAGAAACTCTGAGGGTGCCACGGAGGTACGAAATCGATTATGTCGAGTATCAAACACCCAATACATTCCGCGAGGCTATCAACGGCCAAGATGGTGAAAAATGGGAAAAAGCTATCAAGGATGAACTATCTGCCCACGACAAAAATAATACGTGGACGATCGTCGAGAAGAGTGACAATATGAAGGTGATCGACTCCAAGTGGGTGTTTAAAATCGTCCGTGGTAAAACAGACAACGTAAAGAGGTACAAAGCGAGACTGTGTGCAAGGGGGTTCCTCCAACAAAAAGGAGTGGACTATAACGAAACATTCGCCCCAGTTGTACGTTACGACTCGCTTCGAATGTTCCTGGCTCAAGTAACGCAGGAAGATCTTGAAATGACACAATTTGACGTCTGTACGGCGTTCTTATACGGCGAGCTGGAAGAACAAATCTTCATGAGAATACCGGAGGGGCTAATCATCAAAGAACGAGATAGCACAAGTGATAATATTGTGTGACGGCTAAACAAGTCACTTTATGGCTTAAAACAAGCCCCAAGATGCTGGAATCGTAAATTCAGTGAATTTTTAGAGAAATTTAATCTCGTACAATCCGAAGCCGAACCTTGTTTGTATAAAGGCGAGCTTGAGAGTGAAAAAGTATATCTGGTATTGTTTGTCGACGATGGACTAGTAGCTTGTAAATCGTCGAGAGTGCTTGAAAAAGTTATTATGTTTTTGAGAGGATCGTTTGAAACAACCTTGGGAAACGCGACCCGGTTCGTTGGATTACAAATTGAGAGAAATAGAGTCCAGAAAACGATGTGCATACATCAAAGCGATTATGTGATAAAAATTCTCGATAAATTTAAAATGACAAACGCAAAGTCTGTGAGTGTACCAGCTGATCCTCATGCTGTCTTGTATGCAGTAACAAACTCGTGTGAAAAATTAGAAAATGTACCTTATCGCGAGGCAGTTGGCTCTTTAATGTTTTTGGCGGTAGTGTCTCGTCCAGATATTATGTTTGCGGTTAGTACAGTCGCTAAATTTTTTGAAAAACATAATTTGTCTCACTGGAAAGCAGTAAAACGCATTTTTTCTTATCTTACGGGAACAAAAAATCTCGGACTTTTGTATAAAAGCGGTGGCGAAGAATCGAAGCTTGTAGGGTATTGTGATGCAGATTACGCGGGTGACCTCGAGACACGTCGCTCGACTACAGGGTACGCATTTATGTTTACAAATGGTCTAGTCACATGGGCAAGCCAGAAACAAAAACTAGTAACGCTCTCTACAACTGAGTCTGAGTATGTAGCAGCCACCGCAGCTGCAAAAGAAACTGTATGGTTAAGACGAATATGTAATGATTTAGGTTCGAGCTGTGATAAAGCCACTGTATTACACGTTGATAACCAGAGCGCAATTAAACTTGCCAAAAATCCGGAATTTCACCGGAGGACGAAACATATCGGAATAAGGTATCATTATATCCGCGAAACGGTGGCAAGCCAAGAGATTTTAATTAGGTTTGTTCCGACTGAAAGACAAAAAGCGGATATATTTACTAAGGCTGTGCCTAAAGAAAGGTTTAATTACCTGTGTGATATGCTAGGTTTATTTCGAGTACTCAGCAAGTGAAAGTATTGGATAAATTGTGTCTTCGTACTCTTTTGTATTGCGCGCGCTTACATGCGCAGTCGAGATTGGGTGATATGTCGCCCTATGACGTTGTAGCGTGGTGGTGCTTTCTTTCTTTTGTTTCGTCTGATGTGACGCAGTTGTTCTTCAATAAATATCATTCTAATAAAGACAATTAACTGACATTTATTCTCTGTAACAAAAAGCGATCAGTGTTGAGGACAAGTATGCTAGTGTCGTTTTAATTCCCATCTCTACAAAACTCAATTTATGCCAAACATTGAATTCATATTTTCATATTTTGATGGTGAACCTTATTGAAATACAATTAATGATTTTTAACCTCCTCATCAAAGAATCTGTGAATCATCGATCTTTGCCATTTGTTTGGTTGTCACGACATTTACGAACTATTGAACCATCAGTGAGTGTGTGACTGTTAGGTTCGATAATAAGAACCCCCACACGAACTTTGGGTGTGCGTGTTAGGTTCGATGGTCAGAGCTCCCACATGAACTATGTTTATTTTAACACCGACCAGGTTTCATTCATCCTCTGTGTAAGTCTTCGAACATTTATTACATTATTGGTGCACGACTCATTTCAATTCTCTCGTTTCAATAAACCCGCGACATATGAATCCTCGTTGAATGTACGTTCTTTTTGAACATTATAATTAATCATTGATCAATCAATTCATTTTCATTATTTCATATTAAATTCTATTATGTTCAACCGAGTTATGTTTTTACTGACAATTTAATCCAACTATTCAATTACAAATTTCCAATTCTTCATTGAACATTATTTCAAATCAATTTTCATTCATTTCTACACCTGGATAGTCTCTGTGACAGCTCGTGCCCTCACTACGCTATCCAATTTAACCCAAACCAACACTCGCCGCCTTTTAAATCCCCATGGAAACATGACCAAAGACGCAAGCAAAATAGCATAACATGAACGGATCAATCAGATCTTCTATCACCTTGTTGGGACGTGACAAGCTTTCACCTAATTCATTTCCAAACTCCTACTATGAAAAAAATCATTTTATCTCCATTCACAACTCCAACATGTCAGAAATTGCCTTAAATGAGTATTTAAAAAGATGCAAATCAGTACGATTGTATAACTGCCTCAAGATGAAACAATATTCATTGAAATAAACTGAATATAAAATTATAGAAAATTGTTCCAAGGAGTGTGAATGCATAATTGTTGCTTTGCAGGTTCTACAATGTTGTAAACACCAGAGGGGATTCAATGCAAAATTCGAAAATATGAACAAAATTGAAATTACTGCGTTACCATCAAGGTAGGGACTATCATAATTACAGTCGATAACAAATTTAAATAGTTTCAATCACACGCAAAATGTTTTTATTTAGACTTTGTGCGAAGTTTTGGTCTAGTAGACATCGAATGATAACTTATATCAAGTAATTAAGCGGAAGTTGCGTCACCTAATCGATTTCCATATTTATTATGTATGTTTGTCCATTTAGAGAAAATACCCTCAATCCGCGCTGTTGATGTCGGCAGCATTAGTATTGTTTTTGCAAAATCAGATAGTTTCTTGAACTTATATCTCAAGTGAGTCCAGAATGCCGAAGGATTTTCACAGGCTGCTGCTGTATGTTGAAAGAATTCTCTATGATCATAAAAATGCTGTAATTTTTGGATAGCTTCTCCGTTTAATTTTTTTTGTTGCAATTTTGAATTTGCACGTGAATTTTCCACGAACTCTAAATAATACGTTGATTTTTGATGGTTTTCGTCATCCTACAACCTCCAAGTATTCTTGTATCATTATCTGTTGAATAACATGCAGTCTACTACAACTTCTGTTCCATGAATATCTTTCGCAAATTTCATTGCACTGTCAGAATGTTCTGATGAGTTTTCTCTATCTTCTTATTCGAAATATCGGAATATGACAAGAAAAGACAGGCGTGCGAATGTCACTCAAGCTGAATACTGACAATTCTTTATTAGTGTTACGAACGCGATTGTGAGGTGATTATTGTTTCCCGAGTATTTCGTTACGTTCGAACCCACGCTTCCAGACGTGAACCAGAATGGTACGATCCCAGCGGCTGGATCTTAGAGTTCGAGGATATTAGGGAGCTGTGCATGGACTCTTAGAGTCGTTTCAGGAAAGTGATGGGTTCAGTCGTACGTTGGACAAATCAATCAGATAGCGACACGAATGGCTTATTCAGAACTGCCCTATGCCACGA
Source organism: Arge pagana (assembly GCA_963969455.1). Classification (NCBI taxonomy): domain Eukaryota; kingdom Metazoa; phylum Arthropoda; class Insecta; order Hymenoptera; family Argidae; genus Arge; species Arge pagana. The sequence continues at coordinate 35,485 of CAXAKQ010000169.1, forward strand.
CTTTACAGCATGTTCATACAGCGACTCTACTCGCGTAAACTCGAAAAACAGTTGTATCGATTGTTAGTTATAGAAAATCAGGCAGAAGACTATTGTCGCCTAATATTTGTGACTTCCCCCGGTTGATGTTGGGCGACGACTACTTTCGCGGTACCGTCGTGTAGCCCTCGGCGGTACGTAGACCAAATTTGCAAGTTAGCAGAAAACCCTACTTGTCTCGGGCGTAAAGCGGTACGGCCGTGCACCGGTGTGCATAAGGCTGCCTTCGTTTTCCAAGATCGACAGATGTGGAGTTGTCGTTCTCGTTGGTCACCCGTGGGAGCCCAGATCTGCCAGATCCGCCGTTTTCGTCGGATCTATCCGGTCCGTCGATATCAATCTGATCGACGAAACGACGGACGAAGCGTATTCATAACAATTCGTTACTTTGTTTTTTCAGCTATTTGATGATATAACACTTTTTGTATCTTGAGGTGATTTTTTTTCTTGAATAACATGCTCATCAACTTATCTCACTATGGTAGTGACTAATGTGTTTCTATCGGGTGGCTTATACCTGACATTTGGAAATTTCCGTCCGTAAAAAACTGAATCTTCAATAAATTGATGCAACCAAGGTTTTTCTGAGGTTGAGAATGATATACAGCACGCAAAAGAACCTTTGCTGGAGATTCATCAAGAACGTTTTCAATCACACTTTTATCTATTTCATTATTTGTATAATTCCATATTTCATTATTTTTCCGATTATTTCCGCACTCCTGAAGAATAAGAAGAAGTTTTCTCTTCTTATTCCACCAGTGACATTTCAAACAGTTATTGAAGATGAGACTTGTGTTCTCAAGGAATAGTAGGGGAAAAATCTCATTATTCTCTATAACTGATCATTTGTTTATGAAAAATAAGTAGAATGTGGAATATTATGCAGCAATTGCGCGAAAGGCTGCATTTTGCGAACACATATTTTTTCAAACAAGAGTGCATGAGTACATGGAAATAACAGATGCGAAACAATTTTTTCGCACGGGTTGCATTGTTTATCTTATGGAATTGCGAGTACGCAAAAAATGTTACATTTGCTGCACATTGTTTGAGTTTGAAAAAGTTGTTTTTCGGCAAAAGCGTAACTTTTTCATGCGACAAAGTCTGCTATGATTATGTAAGAAAGAAACCAAGGTTTGCACAAAAACAGCTGACAGATTTTTAACCTGAAAACCGTGGGCAAGGCTTTGGAAGGAAAAATTTGAAAAAGATTCTAGTTTAACAATATATCGTTGAAACCCTTCCAAATATAAACTTTGTTGAGATAATTTTCCATCCTCTCTTGACATTTGTCCAATTTAAAAATTGTAGAATAATATTCTTTTTTCTTGAATTGTAATTTCTGCCCTCAATTTACCCTAGCCTACAATGAGATCTTAGATGCATTTGAAGACAAAACCAAAAATTAATGTATGTACCATAAGTAATGTTTTAGTTCAAATTCAAATGATATTTTTAAAAATTATCAACAACATGCGCGTCAAAATTAATTATTGATGCTTCTGTCTAGGATATGTCATCTGATCCCTATGTATTATGATGCAAAATAACTTAAACTGCCTGGAAAATGAATGAAATTGTGAATTTTCGAAAGTTTGATGATGAGTTTTCTCAAGGTGCACGGAAAAAATATATGTTCACTTAGGGCATACAGAGGTGGAGCAAATTTGAGGGCAATGAAAGTTTGTACCACTGGCTGTTCGATATCATTTTGTCACAAACACCTAATATGATCAAAATGGTTGGATGATCTTTACAAAAAGCATTTTTCATGTAACTACCTCATGAGCTTAGAAAATCGGATCAAACTTCTCAATAATGATATGTGCTCAAGACAATTTATGAATCTTCTTTAATGTTCTGTCATTGTGAGTTCGAAAGTATAACAAGAGATGTGTATAATATTGTTATTTCATAAACGATTAGAGTATACTCATGTCTAAGCATCTATGGGGCTACAAGAAGATGAATTTGCAAAAAACACTGAAAAAAACTGGTCGGCGGATAATTTCAAAGAAGATGTTCCAATTATTCTAGTGTTTCAAGATATACTGGAGAATAAATGTGAAGATGAGGTTTCCATCTTGCATATCTGAAACAACAACAAAATTCAATCATCTAACTCCTCTAGATCCTCTAGGAATCCTCTGAACACAGTTAATATGCTTGAGTTAATGAAATAAATTACATCGAATAAATCGATATAAGCCGGAAGTGTTTTCAACGTGGAACTTGTATCCAATATTCCAATATCCTCTAATACTGCCCACTTATTTAACTGTGATTGATAATGACTCATTCCAACACATCGAATATTGAAATTCATTGATTCAACTCTGAATTGTTGTTCTTTGATCAAAGAAAGAGACTTTTTGATGCAAATGACAAAATCATCTTGGTAAACCTAACCTCCAACCCAATTCTGTTTTATCAAACTTCTTCTATAAATTTTGAGATTTCACACTGATGATATTGATCAATGAGTACTTTCCATTGATTCTCTTGCGTTCTTGCAGCAAAAAACTTATAATATTGATGAAACTTCTAAAGTAATCCATGCGCGATTTCACTTGGAGAATTATGCCTAATACGCGTATTCTGCAGACAGAATTATGGGCATGCAGTATAATGTCACGAATAATTTCATCCCTGCATGGAAGACACAGAAAGACTGACAGTCAAAATCGAGCCGAGCATCGCCTTATGAGCACGTGCGCATTGAGAGTATCGTAAGATGAGATTTGTAAGAACGGCATTGAGTGTGTGATTGCATCGGAAGCACGTGAGCTTTTCCCTGCTTCTCCTTTTCATCTCCCAGCATCCCCGAACCATCTTCATTTCCCCCGAAAAACCGTCCCGTAAACCTGAGAACTTTTTCACCCGCTTGCCGTCCGATAGGCAGCCATGTTGTGCGACGACGTACAGTGAGTGGCGACCACGTTTTTATAAGATATGTGAAGTTTCGTTAGTTCTCGATCTCTTCCCCGATGTTTGCCTGGGAATTTTTCTCAGTCCCATCCCATTTGCTGAGGTTGATCGTTAGAGCCAATAGCACAGAAAACGACATCTTCCGTCCTTGTTCTAGTCTCTGTCTCACGCCCAAATTATCCTTACGGCCGTCGCGAAGCGATGGATGTAGCTGGGGATGAGTATACTCATCCGTGGGGAGGCGATCGAGTCCTTTTTCGCGTGTAGGTTGAGTAAGCAGTCTTTCGCTGTATTCTCTAGTTTTAGTCATGGCTTGTTTCGTGGGTTGCATCTGCGCCTGTCCCAATCTTCGATCAGTCCTGGCTTGGCTCGCCGATCCCACTTACAATTCACTCGAACCGTTATTCCGAATTGCTTTGCCTTTTTGGCACTTCGATTTCGTACTAGTTACGTCATTTTTCGCTTGCTTTTCCTGGTCTTTGAGTGAGTTTGAGTAGCATTAATATAAGATATCTTGTTTATCTTTTTTTTTTTGCTTTTTGTAACGCTACTTTCGCCAGTATTGGAGTTGGAAGGGTTCTCGTTACTAAGATTTTCCCGTTTTGATTTTTCCATTTTCGGCCTTTTTTTCCGCACCTTGAAGTAGCAGTTTCAGTTCGTTTGGTAGTAGAATTCACTGACCCTTTCTCTTTCCGTACGAGGTTGGACGGTTCTGAAATTTTTCTGCACCAGACTTGCTCGCTGCGGCGACGTGGCGATGGAATTGGTCTGCAACGACGTCATGTCGTTTGAGTTGGTTCGTTTACAGACTGTCGGGCTTGCGTGCGGGCGGTGGACTGGTCGGCAGGGCGTGCAGCATGCATTTCCCTCTCGCTCGTGCTTCCTTGACTCTCGAGCGTCCGGCTGTGCTCTGCCGACTGTGCTGGGTCCAAGGTCGGCTGAGATTCATTGATGAGTGATAGGGGATGATGGCCGCGGCGGCGGTGACAGATTCGAGCTTTACAAGGAAAGGAAAGAAGTGTAATGAGGGAGGGGGGGGGGGGGGGAGAACGAAAAATCGTATCTGGGTCGAGCAAACGTAACAGAGAATAAAAATCTCTAATTTGGGGCAAAGATATCAAAAGGGACTGAAAATCCATCTGGTTTGGGAAAGGCGTGACAAAAGGGGATGAAAATTATGTCTGGTTGGAGCAACTTATCCAAAAAACAAAAGTCGCAACTTGTTCAGGCAAAATTATCGAACAAAACGAAAATCTCAACTGACTTCGGTAAAATCATTAAACAAAACCAGAATCAAGAGGTTACACCACCCTGAGGTTTCCGAAAAATCTATTTTTGGTTCAATTTTTTTCTTGTAGTGTGAATCTCAGGAAAAATGTAGAGTACAAGACGAAGTTTGTACCTACAATATCGACGAAGATATGATTTTTTCACACCGCGTCCTTTGGGCCCTCGCCTGTTGCATGTATACGGAGATGGGGTAGGTCGGAATACAAAAGATCCTACCTTTCTATTTGTGAAACTGCTTCCATAAATAGAATTCTTGGTAGACCTGACCCCACAGTGAAGTACCCTAACGGTTCCCACAGTCATATCTTGCGTTCAGCTTTTTGTTTACAAGAGCATGTCGACGGGTACGGTTCTAATAGTTCATTCTCTATTCAAAATACTACAGTTATCAAGTTCGTTATAAAAAGAGTGTACGCGGCAAAAAAGTACTCACAGAAACCCGACTTGGGTTGCGAAAAGTGCTCGACGAATACCGCCGCTGAATCGTCATCAGATGGGTTAAACGAAGCGAGTACCTCAACATCGACGAAGAAACTTCAACATCAGGCTCATGTCGTAGTGCCGGTGCATCCAAAACACGGTTACCGAGTTTTGAATTCCGTTGCTGCGTTATCCGCAATGAAGGGAACTATGAAGTTCGGTGAATCCAGTATCCGAGGACTGACATTTGGCGTTGTTATTCGGTGTGATGTTTGCGGAAATAGGAGCGCAAGTTTGTGTTCTCGCATAGGCATTCATGCATATGAAATAACTCAACCCTTGGTTCTTGCAATGCGATTCCTTGAAACGGCATGCGCAAATTCCGCGGACTCATGGATTTACCCAAAATCACTTATCAATTGTTTCACGACAAGGTATTCGGGAATATTTTCAGTGCTACACAAACCGTCTACCAGAAGCCCAAAAATACATTCGAAAAATGCAGTGAATGAGGAAAATGTTCAGTAGGATATAATCAAAACTGCGACGAAAGCTTAAACGCTATGATATGGGAAACCGCTCCGAAAATACGTTTCAGCGGTCTCAAAGTAGTTGAAATCGCTACTTACGTAGCGACAAGTATTCACAATGATGGCTAAAGCAGTATTCTGTTGATGTGACAGATATCAAACATAACCATCGAACCTAGTCGATATGATATGTGCAATGCGGAAGACGAATACCGTACATCGCTTTCTGAAAAATGTAACAATGTTAATACACTTGCCGGCATCGGTGTGATCATAACACAGGTGTGGAAATAGGGTACCTTCGAAAAGTCGCGTTCGGTGATACCGTGCGACAACAAAGACGCTGCGCACGCAAAGTCGAAGATACCAAGGTTCCTACGTGGCTCGGAACCGGTCGCTAAGGGACACTCTCGCCTAGTCAATCAGAGAGAACGTGCGTCTCCCTCGCCTGATATCATCACTTCTCTTGAAACTTTTTTTTTCAACAATCGTAACGGTCTGACAATAAGGGAATACTGCGGTCAAGTATCACGCAGTCGATAACACAAAATAATCCATAATAAACGGACCATCCGCCACGATTTGGGAGAACCACGGAGCCACGCCACTCAGGATGCCCAATCATTGGAGCTGAGAAAAGGAGGTTACACACGCAGGCGGATATGCCAACGTCGACCACCATCTCGACCACATGATGAAACCAAACCAATGACGATCTACGCGGCGATCTAAGGCAGTGGAGGATCGATGGGCGAGGCATGAAGCGATCCGTAAAATACCCCTGGCGGATCCGTATACACCGAGTAAACTCGTATATATTCAGTGTAAAATAAGTATCAGTGTAAACTAGGATTAAGTTGTGGGTAAATTTAGTGTATATAAGAAATACACTAAAGACACTCAGAATTTACACTCAATTTACACAGTGTATATGAGCCTCATATATACTAAGCTTACACCCAGCTTCACCGTAAATTTTTTTCCAAGTTCAAAGTTTTTTTTTATTTTTCAGGCTATTCGGTCTGGATACATAAATACTTTAATGATGAAAAAAACCTTCATCGTCAAGTAACTTAAAAGTTTTTATGTGAGCTGTACTTATGAAAATTTGTTGAGTGTATACTCATTGTATACTATAGGTAGATGTGCCGCATATACACCGTGTGAACTTAGTGCATATTGAGTGCAATGCAATCCGCTAGGGACCAAACCTGTGTCGTCATAATTTCAAATGTTTTGTCCCCGAATGAACGGAAGAATGAATGAACACGTTGATATTCGCCACGTATTAAAATAAACAATAGTATCCATAACGGTTTGATATTCATTGCAATCATTCTAACCTCTTGTTAATATATCAGAGGCGTTCATCAGAAAAATAAACGTCACCAATGGCGCCCGAACAGGGACCTGAAATTTGACTTTATGCGATTTATGACAGAAAGAGCGAATGTATTGTGTTGTATTCATATTTTTAAACGTCGATTAATGCCCAATTTGAAACACACCCCGATTCAGACACGTTCGAGGGGAAAACCGGAAACCGTCAGCAAAACACCTTTTCAAAAGAAAGAAAAACGAGCAAAAATGGAGGAGGAAACACGCAGTATGAAGTAACAGATGAAGGAGTTTACAGCAATGCGTGAGCAGTTAAGAGAGTTAGCAGCTCTGCGGGACAGAGAGGAAGAATGAGAGGTGGAGTACGAAGGTTAAGAGCATTAACAGAGCAAAACAGAGACAGGTCAGACTATGTTCCTAATCCCAATACAAATACGGTTGATACCCAGCAATTGGTTGAAGGATTAGAGAATAGTATCAGTAGAATGAACATAAATATCACGCTAACGGAATTTCATGATGAAGATTCCATAAACCCAATACAGTTTATAGAGGAAATGGATAATTATTTTAATATAAAAAAGGTCGGGGAACCGCAAAAGATGTTGATTATAAAATCAGTATTAAAAGGGCGTGCAAGGTTATGGTTTGATGCGTGACACGAGGCAATAAACGGATATGAGATTTTTAAGAACGCGTTTTTAGAAGAATTCTATTCCGTACCAACTAGAATTCGAATAAAAAATAAATGGAACTCACGTCAATACAGGTTCAATGACGGCAAACTGCAGGTTTATTTTTTGAGTCAACTTCGCGAAGCGAAATATTTTTAACCAAAATTATCGGAGTACAAAGTAAATTACTCCATAGTCCAACAGTTGCCATGGCGCGTCAAAGATGCTTTGGTGACGGTCGATTATAATGAGTCAAAAAGCATTGTACATGCACTATCTCAATTAGATATGATTCAGGAAGACCGCGATAAAGAAAACAAGACTCAATAGTCAAAATCAGGTTCAGAGTATTCGCGGAATCAGAAATGTCGGCAATGGCAGGTACCAGAGAAGCGTTAGTAATTTGCACCGTAACGTGGCAGCACCGGTTTTCGATAATGATCAGCTACGTTTACCGAATATTAGTCAGCCACCACCTAATCTTCCAATTCAATATGATAACCACCATTTAAACTAGCTGAGAACTCATGGAAAACAGGTCCGCCATTGGGTTCTTGGGTTATTGATGGTGACGAGGACCTAGGGAGGGATGTACTAAACAGACCGGACGAAGAAACTAATAAACAAGTCGAGCAAGATGTGACACCATATTTGGAAATTAATATCAGGAATAGTCAGTTTACAGCATTAATTGATACAAGAAGTCATGTTACATGCATGTCGGAGCGAGTTTATAATCATTTAGTTAGTGGTTCAAGCTTGAATGAATTACCGGTTAGCAATGTGAAGGTTATTGGTGCGATTGGTAGAGGAATTGTCACTGTTAGAAGGCAAATATTAATTGATGTGTTTATAGGCAATTCGAAAATTCGCACTGCATTTTTGATTATACCAAATTTAAGGATCGACGTAGTTTTCGGCATTGATTGGCTAAATTATAATAAGGTCATAATTGATTATAAAAACAAAAACATTCAGATAAAAGATGTATCATTGAAGTTACCACTAGTTTCGTACATAGAGATGGTTCAGAGAAATTGAGAGCTTCCGAGGCGAATGGAGTTCAGTATATAACATTAATTCGAATCGATGAACCGGGAGAGTATGAGTGTCAGAAAGGGGAACGGTTGATCGAATTGAGGGAAAATCGGGAAGAAGGAGATAGTAATCATTACGATTCAAGGTTAGTAGGTGATGATAATGGGAATGCACTTGAAAATGAGAGAAAAAATGACCGTAACGATATGTTGATAGTCGATACGATTAAAGATAAAAACTATGGGCCTTTGAATACAATGGTGTGGATAAATGATAAAACGAAAATAAGTATGCATGATATATTTTCCCCTGGTAATATTGTGTTGTCAAAGAATACGAATTTAGGTATGGTTGAAAAGGAGGAGGATGAGTTCATTGATATTTTGTTGTTGGATGATGATAAAGTCGTGTCGGATGAACCGGGAGCCCGAGGAGTGCTAGAAGAAGAAGCGAATAACCCGATCGAAGGTCGAAACGATTTTACATGCTCGATTGCGCGGCCACAAAAGGACGTAGCAGTATGGTATCATGAGCGAACACCTGAAGGAGTAGACCATAATTTCTTCAAAAAATTGCACGTCATTGGAAAGGTGCACAGGGACGAGGAAGATCATAATTTCCATGAGAAATCGCTAGCGATCGCGGAAAACCTTACGAATCTGGTGAGGGATGTGAAAGATACAGTTAAATCGCTTTTACGAAAACATAAGAATATATTCTCAGATCAGGCAGGATGCACGACAGTGTATGAACACGAAATCGAATTGATTTCAGATAAACCCTTAATAAAGCAATCTTATCCAATACCGTTTAAATTGAGGGATCAAGTAGATCATGAAATTCAAAAAATGCTCGAATTTGGTATAATCGAAAGGTCTAGTAGCCCATATTGTAACCCCCTCAGGATTGTTCAAAAAAGGATGGAATGATTAGAATTTGTTTGGACGCCCGCCATCTAAATTCTATCATAAAATCTGATAATGAAAGATCAGTCCCGGTCGATGAGTTATTGCGAAAATTCGAGAGAGTTTCTTATATGACTACAACGGATTTAACGCAGGGATATTGGCAGATATCGCTGGGAAGCAAGTCGCGACCGTTAGCTGCCTTTTTATGCAACAGTAGCTTGTATCAATTTTGTCGGGTACCATTTGGGCTGAAACAGCAGGCAACGCCTTTATCAGAGCACTTGGCATGACATTTGGTCGCCAATACTCGGAGTTTCTCACATGCTATGTAGATGATTTGCTCATAGCCTCGAAAGATTTTAAAACTCATATGGAACATCTTGAACTTGTTTTTAGGCGTCTTGGCGAATGTATCATAATTTCAAGTTACGATTAGACATATCGCTTTTTTGTCAAAGCTGCGTTCCGTTTTTAGGTTTTATTTTGTCAAGAGAGGGTGTAAAGCCATGCGCTGACAAATTGGAAATAATAGGAAACTTTCCCGAACCGGGAAATCAGAAACAATTACAACGCTTTTTGGGAATGTGTAATTACTATAGACAATTCTGCGTTCGTTATTCAAATTTAACGTATAATTTTAAAGATTTGCTGAGAAGCAAGGCCGCGTGGAAATGGACACATCAACACTCGGCTGCATTCAAACAATTGAAAGAGAAATTACGAAATTGTATAATGTTGAAGAGTTATATCAAAAATGCGCTTTACCGGGTGCAGACGGATGCGAGTCACAAAGGATTAAGTGGAATATTATACCAACTGGAGATTCAGGGGGGATCATCACGTGATTGCGTTAGTCAGTCGAAGTTTGACGAAGGCAGAAATTAACTATCATACCACGGAGAAAGAATTATTAGCCATCGTTTACTCAATTACTAAATTTAGGATATATTTGTTCGGCAATGAATTTTTCGTGATAACGGATCACCAGGCATTAAAATTTCTCAATCAAACTCCATATAAAACAAATCGTCTGATGAGATGGGCGTTAATGTTGCAACAATACAACTACCGGGTGGAATATTGTAAGGGGAAAGACAATGTAGTAGCCGACTTTTTCAGCAGGAACACCCATGGGTACATGGATGAGGAGGATAGTGACAATATCATTATTGCAACGTTAACGAATATATCGGAAAGTACGCAGTTTCAAATAGAGAAAATGGGGATCCCTGGGATATTGAAGCTAGATCCAGATATTACGCGTGGATTAAAGAACTTGAGACAATTGCAAAATCAGGATATACGTATCAGTAAATTGATCGCGAACAACTCCGAATCGAGCCAAGGCGAAAAGTATTTCGTTCATCAAGGACTATTGTTTACTAGATCTAAGGACAATAACTATTGGTTGTTAGAAATTCCGAGGTGCATTGAACAACCATTGATAACCGCGATTCACAACTCATTAGGGCACCCTGGTGTCTATAAAACCTTCAAATACAGATCGAGATATTTCAGTTGGCCGGGCATGAGTAAAAATATCAAAAAATCAGTGCTCACATGTGATTTGTGTCAACGGGAGAAGACCTTATCATATAAAATGGAAGGGGAATTTCGATTAGTTAAGTCTAACAGCCCGAATGAATTGGTCACAATTGATTTTTACGGACCACTACCAAGATCGGTGGGTGGTGTACAATATGTTCTAGTCCTGCTAGACGCATTTTCGAAATATGTGACCCTATATCCCATGAAAAAAGCCACAACTAAAGCGAATCTGAATCGCCTTATCCAACGATACATAGTCAATGTAGGTCGACCGCAGGTAGTGCTTTCCGATGATGGAACACAGTTCACCTCTAATTTGTGGAAAAACGCACTGACAAAAGAAAATATAAAAGTTGTTTACTCCTCGATACGGCATCCTCAATCCAACCCAACAGAACGTACTATGAGAGCTTGGACGGTTATTTCGAACCTTTTGCTCTAAACAGCATACGAAATAGGCGAAGTATGTAGGGCAGATTCAAACCCTCTTAAACTTGACTACCCATGCCGCCACAGGATTTACGCCGTATGAACTGCAATTTGGCATCCGACCGCGCGATGAAATCACAAAATTATTCAACTTCCCGCCTTGTGAGGGGATAGCTTACGATCAAAAGATAATTTTAGCAAACCAAAATATACTGAAAAGTTTCGATCGTAGAAGGCGACTCCAAAAAACAGTCTCAAAGGTACAATTACAAGTTGGTGATCTGGTATTGCTTCGTGTTCCGCATCAATCAAGCGTGCTGGATAAAGTGACGCATGAGTTTTTTCACCTTTATTATGGCCCATACAGAATTTCAAAAGTCATCAATCAGAACGCATATTCACTTGTTGATGCTAAGCAAAATAATAAATTCGTAGGAACGTATAATAGAACTAATCTTCGGAAGTATCACCTTCCAACTGCCGACTGATTTCGTTGGGATGCCTCTCTGCCATGCGCGGGGATTAACCTCTGATCGTTGATGCTGCGTATGTTCTTCTTGCACTGAACAATCAGGTGTTATGTTTAGGGTGATTTAATAGTGTTGCTTGTATTGTATATGCATGCAGGAATTGTGTTACTAACTGAAATAACGTCTGTTGTAGGCGATCTAAGTTAATGTTATTGTACATGTGTGGATGTGTGATTGCTATGAATGAACGAGTTGTTACTTTTAGCCTTTTACTGTAAGCCATGTGATGTATTGCAACTTTCAATTTTATCCGTTTCTCGCATCAAAACATGAAAGTTGAGGAGGATAAATGTAACGATGTGAATACACTTGCCGGCATCGGTGTGATCATAACACAGGTGTGGAAATAGGGTACCTTCGAAAAGTTGCGTTCGGTGATACCGCGCGACAACAAAGACGCTGCGCACGCAAAGTCGAAGATACCAAGGATCCTACGTGGCTCGGAACCGGTCGCCAAGGGACACTCTCGCCTAGTCAATCAGAGCGAACGTGCGTCTCTCTCGCCTGATATGATCACTTCTCTTGAAACTTTTTTTTTCAACAATCGTAACGGTCTGACAATAAGGGAATACTGCGGTCAAGTATCACGCATTCGATACACACAAAAAGACCCACAATAAACGAACCATCCGCCACGATCTGGGAGAACCACGGAGCCACGCCACTCAGGATGCCCAATCATTGGAGCTGAGAAAAGGATGTTACACACGCAGGCGGATGTGCCAACGTCGACCACCATCTCGACCACATGATGAAACCAAACCAATGACGATCTACGCGGTGATCTAAGGCAGTGGAGGATCGATGGGCGAGGCATAAAGCGATCCGTTAAATACCGAACCTGTGTCGTCATAATTTTAAATGTTTTGTCCCCGAATGAATGGAAGAATGAATGAACACGTTGATATTCGCCACGTATTAAAATAAACAATAGTATCCATGACGGTTTGATATTCATTGCAATCATTTCAACCTCTTGTTAATATATCAGAGGCATTCATCAGAAAAAAGAACGTCACAGAAACACGCAGAAGAAAACTCAAAAGATTCCAGAACAGCTCGCAAAAGGTCGGGATTATCTCTAGAAGACCAGCGACTTGCTGAGGAAGGACGCCAATATGGAGCAGAAATCCCCAAACAACTGTATAAAAAGATAAGGTACGAATATTCGATGTTTCTTATTGCTGAAACTGTGTCAATACTCTGAACGCGTTTTTCTTGCAACTACATCTCTCGAGTTTGCGGAAATGGTGACTCAACAACGGTTCTTCCGATCAACTTGAAATTTATACCACACATTTGTGACACTATTATTCAAGGCGCCACGTGGGATTTCTTTGATATTGTTGACCGTCTTTGTATTGAGGATGTCTTTATGTCAAAATTTTTCGCGAAAAACCAAGACAAAATTTCGCGTGCTGCCGAAGATTCATTTCTGATTTCTTAGGAAAAATCCTAGGTAGTTTCATATATTTGACCATACTGGGGAATATACTCTCATCGCACATGTTTTTGATGAACCGTGCGGGCTTATGATTGCCGCAGAGCAGTAGAGCAAAAATATCGATGCGCGCGGAGGCATGAATCTCCGAAAATTATACATATTCTGGCACTAAAGAAATACATTTGGAAAACTCGAATGTCATTTTGAAAGTGTGTGGAACGCAAATAAAAGACATGCATTATTTTAGCTCCAAAGAAATCATGGAAATTGAGTCTTATTTCAGCCTCTCAGGGTGATGTCACTCTTCAACTGGTGCAGGGGAAATTATCAAACATAACGAGAATCTCAACTCTTTTGGGCAAAGCTAACAGACGAAAAAAACATATTATTAAACTGAAGGCAAGTGGAGAGAAAATTCGTTTTATTTGAATCATTTCTCGGAGGCATGCACGGATTGTCAAGAAAGAGAGGAGGGGGCCTCCTGTTTGCTCACAGGCGTTTTGGACATCCCGCTGAATGATGCTCATACCGGCCACAATCCCCGCACCGAAAGGACACCAGCGGGTCCGTAATGGGCAGGGGGGGGGTCAGACGGGTCGGGGTGAAGAAGATGAGGTCCCTCATCTTCTGTTCGGATAAAGAGAAGAAGGGCGAGGATCAGGGGGTCACACCTTTCGGGGTTTCGACCGGAAGCCACGGTGGTGGGGTGTGGAATCCCATCCGTTTCTCGACGGTTCATGATTTCGACCTACTTTACGGCGAGGGCCGGCAAAGATAGTGAGATGTCGTAGGGGCCAGCGGAGCATATCTCATTCCCTCCAAGGCTAGAATCCTTCGACATTCGGTGTCGTTGGCAGCTCTCGAGTTTAATTTCAATGTAATGCAATGCAGTGTTATCTGCAAGGGTGGTACTCATTCAAATCTCTCGAAAACAGGAAAAGATGGAAAGAGATTCATCACGAGATTGGGGTATGTCGATCACCGCTGACGGGATCGATCGCTGAAAGAGGGAAAAGGATAAGTGACGGAAACACGAGTATGTGGGAAAACAGAAGGGAGGAGGGGGAGGGGGCAAACATAACATGGTGATGATGATTACGATAATAGGGAAAGGAGCATCCAAGGCGTGTAAGACGATCGGGCAGTGTAAGAGCAAAGAGCAACTATATTTGTCACAAACAAAAAGGGGGAAAGGATTCCGCAGTGAGCACTTACACCACGAAAGTTTTGACCGCGTTGAGAACTTTCGAGAAAATGGGTCAAACATTGGGCGCCATTCTATAACCGTCCAATCTCGTACGGAGAGAGAAACGGTCAGTAAATTCAACCAATGAGCGAACTGGAACTGAAACTGCAGACCGCGGGGCGAAAGGGATACAATAAAAGAAGCGGAACGGAGCGATTTTAGTAACAAGAATCCTGCTAACTTCAATACTCGCTAAGATAGCGTTACAAAAAGAAAAAAGAGAGGTGAACAAGATAACTAATATTGATGCGAATCAAACTTACTCAAAAAAACGAAAAAAGCAAGTGAAACATAATGTAACTGGTACTGGATCGAAGCGGAGAATAAACAAAGCAATTGTAAACAAGCGTTTAGGCAACTGGTGAACGAGATCGGCGGGACAAGCCATGACTTCTTGAAGATTAAGCGCATTGCTGATAGATCCCGAGAAATAAGCCGCGACCGAAACTTGGACTTACAGCGAGAATCTAAGACTAACTCAATCTGCACGCAAAAAGGGGTTCGATCGCTTTTCCGCAGCTAATTATACCGATCTTCACGAGTGAAGGCGAAACGCTAGAGGAAACACGCGGGGGAAATACTACGAAACTAGTTCAGGCTATTTACAAAACGGATCGACGTGGGACAGGGGAAGAAGCAAAGTCGAAAGAAACAATACAAATGTTGGGCGCCAGCTACATATCAGAGTAGCACTACATGTCCGAAGGAAACTATCGATCAGTTTGCCACGGCCGTGAAGAATTTGAGCGGCAAATAGAGGCTCTAACAGGGTCGGAACGTATCGTTCTTTGCACTATGGACTCTCACGTCAATCAACCTCAGCAAATGAAATGGGACCAGGAATGATTCGCAAGGAAACATCGGAAAATAAATCAAGAACCGACAAAACCTAACAGATCTCATAAAAACGTGGTCGCCACTCGCTGCACGCGGTCGCACAACATGGCTGCCTAACGAACGGCAAACAGGCGTTGAAATCTTTGAGGTAACGGAACGGGTTTTTGGTAGACGTGGGGATGGTTGTGAAATGCCAAGGTCAAATAGAAAAAACCGGGGAAAAACTTACATGCCTTGGAATACCCGCCCCCTCCTCTCCCGCCCCCTCCTTTTCTCTCTTTCCCCACTATCCACGTCCCCAGCCCCCTCGGAGTGAGTAAGTACTGCTGAAGTTTTAGAAGAGTAATTTCCGTTTCACCCGGGGGAGATTGTAACGGAAAATCGTTACAATATCCCCCTCACTCAGCTTGAACTCCATCACTCGCCTGCGACGCCCAAGCGGACGTTTTTCGCGGGCATCCATAGAAAGTCCTGCGTTCCTTTCACCTTCCCCTTCGCTCTCTTTCCTTCCCCCTGCTGCCCCCACAAAGCTCGAATCTGTCGCCGTCGCCGCAGCCATTGTCCCCCGTCACCCATGATGGACCTCAGCTGGCTTCGGACCCGGCACGGTCGAGAGAGCACGACCTGACGCTCAAGAGTCGAGAGATCACACCACCGCCCGCACACGACCCCGCCAGTCTGAGAATCAACCGACCGGAACGACATTACGTCGTTACAGACTTAAGCCCCCGCCATTCCGAAGGGGGTTATCCAGGGACGTGAATGCGCAGTTGGTAGCCGCCAAACTCGCGAACCTCTAGGTAGCCAGGTGGCTCGTTGTTGGGAGCGAAAAAGACCTGCGGTGATTGGACGACACGGAAGTCGACGGCGGCAGGAGCGCCAAGGGACGGCACGCGCCGTTCGCGGATTTCGGGAAAACGTCGTGCGCCTATTGCAACCGACTTGGGCATAGGCAGACAGAGTGTCTCGCGATGAGTAGGAACCTACGCGCGATTCGCGACAGATACCGGGAACCGATCGCGTACCCTGAAGGTTCATGGTTTTGCGAGGACAGGGACGGGCCCGAAGATTGTGAGACAAACTGTGAGGACTGGGAGAACACGGTAAGGTACCGAGACGACCACCCATACGACCCGGAACTGTCGAATCGAGGGGCGCGAGCGCGAGCAGAAACGTGGGATGATCGACGATACGATTGGGGTAGAAGGGCACCGAGAACATACAAAGGTACGTGAAAGAATCACCAATGCGATCTGCGGCCGAGTCATTGCCCGAAAGAAAAGCTCGGTCCGTGCAACCGACTATCGAAACGGCGCGATGAAGCGGGGGAGGACCGCCAGCGTGATACGCGACCTTCAAACGCGTGAGGAGTCGGTCAGCACGTGTGGGACCGAGCCCCGCCATCCCCGGGAATCAAAATGCGGGCGTACGCGCGCACCACGGATGCCTATTATCACTGGTTTCCGAACTGAGCGACTCGCTGTCGCACCTTGGACTGAGAACGAGATCTGGAGAGGACGAGGCCAATTTTCAATCGACACGGGCGCTAAAATATGCCCAATAAAAAAAGTTAGTGTCGCGAGAAACGTCACGATAAATAACAACGATACGTGGGAGTTGTCGGAAATCACGGACATGACGTCGCGGACTTCGGGTAGCGTCAGCATCGCGGTAGGCGAGCAACGATGCGAGTTCCACCTCGTCGATGACGGTTTTCCGATATCTCAGGATGCGATATTGAGATCGACCTTCCACACCAAATACAGCACCACAATTTCATACTCGTGAGAAACGTATTGTGTGGGTGATAAGGATTACCAGTTCCTTAAGCCGGAAATGATCACCAGTCCTCCGCGGAGCAGGCAGAAAATTTTTGGGAAAGACGAACCGAAAGCCGCCGAGCTGGAATGGGCAGGAGAGACGAGAGACAATCAGCTGGCCGCGAAGGAAAGCGACGCGTCGTTAAAAGGATGCCGCGAGCCTAGCGCGGCTTCCCCAGCGGGCACGACAGACGTTAGCAGCCGCGGGATGGGGACCGAAGGCTGTGGCGTGATGACGTCACCGGATGACGTGGCGGGCAAACCGAAGAGTGATGTTGAAGACCGTTGCGTCGACACCGCCGGTCGACCCACCGCGACGCCCGCCGATTTGCTGCGTTGTACCGGCGGTGGGAAGAGCGACAACAATGAGGAACCTGGGACTGCTCTTAACCGTGGCGCTGTCGGACGCAGTGGCGGTACAAGATGTACGGAGGCCCGCTCACAACTTGACCCCTTCAGGGTTGTAGCAAGCGACAGGAACTGCCCGTTTGATTCCCTGATCGAACCGCACGGGATGGACATGTCATCGCGGGGTCTGCGGGAGCGCTGCGTCGATCTGATTCGGTAGGGCGCTGCCCCGGCGCAAGAGAAGCTCGACGGATTTTGAGAAGCAGAAACGGATTCGGGGATGATAATATCCTGATAATATTTGCGGACTACGCACGCGTCAACTTGTGCGTGCACGTGGTTTACGATACGGCGAAAATGGGATACGAGAAATTCGTGAGCAACGATGCGCCTTCCTTTCACCATCTCCAGTTGGAAGGAAGAATACACTATATTCCACTGCTGCCGGTCGAGACGGACGTCAGATATAAGACCGTCATGCACCGACCCATGGTTCGGACTCGAAGAGACAAAGGGAAAAATCGTGTAACACCGCCGAGATACGAGCGGACCGTATACGACGTTTCTGGCGTGAGCGCGATGGAAGTCGACAATGAGGGGGTACGGGCGATAAGGTCGAATGAACGCCGCGATGACAACGAAACATGAGAAGAAGCTATGGGAGTCGTTCGGATTGACAAAGACGTCCAAAGCCGGACGTGCATTTGCACAGAACACGTGCCAGCGATCGGGCAAGTAAAAGATGTCGTAAACTTCTGCAGCAAAGATTCAGGCAATCTCAGCCGGTAAACGCTGATATTAATGGAAAGGGACACCTCAACGCGAAATTCATACGCACCCAGGAGCAAAAAGTCGGACAGATCATTTATAGGATAGCACGAGGAATGAAGACGTAGGGACTCGTCATCCGACACTGATCCGACAATGAAACCGCGCTTGAGAGGAATGTAGTGAAAACGGCACGAACGCTTCACTCGTTCGTTATCGTAAGGGAAGGCAACGAGCTAGCGGTGGCGGTGGACTACGGGATTATTCCGAAACACGCGTGGGGGGACGTTCAAATACCTTTCCGCAGCACATTTTTACGTACTCCGATATGAATCACGTTCTGCACCGACGAAGTGATAGTGCCTGATCTGGGGATGCGGGAGGAATCAATCCGGGAATATCATGAGTCGACCCATGGGGGTCACAAGGAGGCATGAAAACATATAAAAAATTATCCGAGAAAAACTACTGGAGGAACATGCACCAGGACGTAGAGGGCGTAATCAAGGGGTGCGTCAGTTTCCAAAGGAATAAGCTCGTACGAGTGAAAACGCGACTCTCGATGGCAATCACTGATACTCCAACGGAAGAATTTCACGAGGTAGGAATGGATATCTGGAGCCCGAAACCGACAACGAACGCGGGGCACACGTACGTCTTGACAATTCAATGTCTGCTGACGAAATACTCCGTAGCCGTGCTGCTCCGAAACGGATCAGCGGGCGACGTAGCTGAAGCGTTCGGTTCCGGATTCATCAGCCGGTTCGGTGCTCCCCGCGTTGTACTACTCGACTGAGGTGGATCCTTCTCGAGTCGGATGATAAAGAAACTCGTGCAGATCCTTAAGATAAGGCTTATGCGAACCACCCACAGTCGAACGGCAGTGTAGAGAGGAGCTACCACGTGCTAGCAGAATATTTAAGGCAATGCGGAGCTTCCGCCGCCATTGGAACGGATGGCTGCCTCACGCGATTCTGGCGTACAATACGAGCGTACACGAAGGGACGATGCATACGCCGCAAGAGCTGGTCTTCGGCAAACGAGCGAGACTCCCCTCCTCCTTTACCGAGGCAGACCAGATCGTTACCTACGACTCGTACCTTCGTCAGCTGTCCGATCGACTGCGCGTGATAACAGAGTTCCGGCGAGCGAGTCTTATACGCGCGAAGGAACGCGCAAAGGAATATGACGACAGGAGACTGAACGTTCGGAATTTCCAAACAGGAGAGATGTTCTACCTTCTCGATGAACCAAAGCACAGGAAACTCGATGACGAGTACGTTGGACCGGTTGAAATAATCGCGTAATCAAACCACGTAACGTTAAACTTGAAATTCTGGGATCGCCAACGAAACTCGTTGACATAGATAAAATTAGGCGCGCGTACCCGCCCCCACCAGAATAAAGACATGAAGTGGAATATTAGGGATCTTTCGGGGGACGACGCGAATTCACGAGCGAGTTCAGCGCGGGTCCCGACAAAATTAATCCGAGGGCTCGCGCATCGGGTGATAAGACAACGGGCAGCAAGAAACGAACGACACAACCTGGACCGGGGCGATCACTGTCACTTCAATTGCAGGGTCCATGCGACAGAAAATGCAGCCCCCGACGTTTCGATCGCGAGGATGGCCACGAACGCGGGATAATTCCGGAAGCGGGCGCAGGTATTCGTCTCTACTCATCGCGTTGGAAATTCATACACGCTGTTGTGTTCACATGTGTCTAGAAAATAAGTTTGAGAAAAAAAACGTTGTGAGCTTGGGAATAGAAGGGCGTAAGAGAGAACCCTCTCGTCGCCGAGTTTTCAGTTTATGATATTGTATAACGGTCGAGCGCGCACATTTGGGACTAGAGTTTGCTATATGTTTAACGGGCTTACGTGCCGATTTAAGGGTATACAATGGAGAGGGTTTTTCCCGTGACTGCGACGGGCATTTGTCGCGGTGAGCTCGCCGAGAACTAACCAGAGCGACTCCCAGGGCTCAAAGGAATAAAGTACAGATACATAATAGAAAATGTACATTCAGCCTTTCAGTATTCCCTCTTCTCATTTATCTTAGTTTTACCTCCATAGAGTTCTGCCCCACGACAAGCGACGTGTGATTCGCGAATTTCGATAAAACACACGCTTTGAATGTAGAGCCATATCTCCGAAAGTGGCCGCTATTGGCCGCTCCAGAATGCGATGAGCGTAGAGATGGAACGCACCCTACGTGAACAAAGAAGACGGCTGGGAAAAACGTTGAAGAATATGAGCAGCCTCCAAGAACTGACGCTGCGTTAGTATTCCGGGTATCGAAGACGACGAGCCCTGATCAGCATTAGAAGGAAAATCGGCGAATTTCTATTTCTCTGCGGTACGATGGACGAAGAGGACGTGGCAAGAATCGATGACCACGTCAAAGCAATCGGAAACAACACAAACGTCCTCGCCGACCAAATCTTTCTGATAGCCGCCGAATTCTCCCAAATTTACGGTAACACGGCGAACCTTACGGATGAGTTCACGACATTAGCGGAACA
>CAXAKQ010000171.1:15000-23320 GCA_963969455.1 Arge pagana
CCACTGCCACTCCCACTCCCACTCCCACCTCCCACTCCCACTTCCACTCCCACTCCCACTCCCACTCCCACTCTCACTCCCACTCCACTCCCACTCCACTCCCACTCCCACTCCCACTCCCACTCCACTCCCACTCCCACTCCCACTCCACTCCCACTCCCACTCCCACTCCCACTCCCACTCCCACTCCCACTCCCACTCCCACTCCCACTCCCACTCCCACTTCCACTCCCACTCCCACTCCCACTCCCACTCCCGATCCCACTTCCACTCCCACTCCCACTCCCACTCCCACTCCCACTCCCACTCCCACTCCCACTCCGACTCCCACTCCGACTCCGACTCCCACTCCGACTCCGACTCCGACTCCGACTCCGACTCCCACTCCCACTCCCACTCCCACTCCCACTCCCACTCCCACTCCCACCTCCACTCCCACTCCCACTCCCACTCCCACTC
This sequence comes from Arge pagana, assembly GCA_963969455.1. Taxonomy (NCBI): domain Eukaryota; kingdom Metazoa; phylum Arthropoda; class Insecta; order Hymenoptera; family Argidae; genus Arge; species Arge pagana. The sequence goes on from CAXAKQ010000171.1 coordinate 15,460, forward strand.
CCACTTCCACTCCCACTCCCACTCCCACTCCCACTGCCACTTCCACTCCCACTCCCACTCCCACTCCCACTCCCACTCCCACTCCCACTCCCACTCACCACTCCCACTCACACTCCCACTCCACTCCCACTCCCACTCCCACTCCCACTCCCACTCCCACTCCCACTCCCACTCCCACTCCCACTTCCACTCCCACTTCCACTCCCCACTCCCACCACTCCCACTCCACTTCCACTCCCACTCCCACTCCACTTCCACTCCCACTCCCACTCCACTCCCACTCCCACTCCCACTCCCACTCCCACTCCCCACTCCCACTCCACTCCCACTCCCACTCCCACTCCCACTCTCACCCCACTCCCACTCCCACTTCCACTCCACTCCCACTCCCACTCCCACTCCCACTGCCACCACCACCCACTCCCACTCCCACTCCCACTCCACTCCCACTCCCACTCCCCACTCCCACTCCCACTCCCACTCCCACTCCCACTCCACTCTCCACTCACTCCCACTCCACTCCCACTCCCACTCCCACTCCACTCCCACTCCCACTCCCACTCCCACTCCCACTCTCACTCCCACTCCACTTCCACTCCCACTCCACTCCCACTCCCACTCCACTCCCACTCCCACTCCCACTCCCACTCCCACTCCCACTCCCACTCCCACTCCCACTCCCACTCCCACTCCCACTCCCACTCCCACTCCCACTCCCACTCCCACTCCCACTCCCACTCCCACTCCACTCCACTCCCACTCTTACTCCCACTCTTACTCCCACTCTTACTCCCACTCTTACTCCCACTCTTACTCCCACTCTTACTCCCACTCTTACTCCCACTCTTACTCCCACTCCCACTCCCACTCCCACTTCCACTCCCACTCCCACTCCCACTCCCACTCCCACTCCCACTCCCACTCCCACTCCCACTCCCACTCCCACTCCTCCCACTCCCACTCCCACTCCCACTCCCACTCCCACTCCCACTTCCACTCCCACTCCCACTCACACTCCCACTCCCACTCCCACTCCCACTCCCACTCCCACTCCCACTCCCACTCCTACTCCCACTCCCACTCCCACTCCCACTCCCACTCCCACTCCCACTCCCACTCCCACTCCCACTCCCACTCCCACTCCCACTCCCACTCCCACTCCCCACTCCCCACTTCCCACTCCCACTCCCACTCCCCACTCCCACTCCCACTCCCACTCCCACTCCCACTCCCACTCCCACTTCCACTCCCACTCCCACTCCCACTCCCACTTCCACTCCCACTCCCACTCCCACTCCCACTCCACTTCCACTTCCACTCCCACTCCCACTCCCACTCCCACTCCCACTCCCACTCCGACTCCCACTCCGACTCCGACTCCCACTCCGACTCCGACTCCGACTCCGACTCCGACTCCCACTCCCACTCCCACTCCCACTCCCACTCCCACTCCCACTCCCACTTCCACTACCACTCCCACTCCCACTCCCACTCCCACTCCCACTCCCACTCCCACTGCCACTTCCACTCCCACTCCCACTCCCACTCCCACTGCCACTCCCACTTCCACTCCCACTCCCACTCCCACTCCCACTCTCACTCCCACTCCCACTCCACTCCCAACTCCCACTCCCACTCCCACTCCACTCCCACTCCCACTCCCCACTCCCACTCCCACTCCCACTCCCACTCCCACTCCCACTCCCACTCCACTCCCACTCCCACTCCCACTCCCACTCCCACTCCCACTCCCACTCCACTCCCACTCCCACTCCCACTCCCACTCCACTCCCACTCCACTCCCACTCCCACTCCCACTCTCACTCCCACTCCCACTCCCACTCCCACTCCCACTGCCACTCCCACTCCCACTTCCACTCCCACTCCCACTCCCACTCCCACTCCCACTCCCACTCCCACTTCCACTCCCCACTCCACTCCCACTCCCACTCCCACTCCCACTCCCACTCCCACTCCCACTCCCACTTCCACTCCCACTCCCACTCCCACTCCCACTCCCACTCCCACTCCCACTCCCACTCCCACTCCCACTCCCACTCCCACTCCCACTCCCACTCCCACTTCCACTCCCACTCCCACTCCCACTCCCACTCCCACTCCCACTCCTACTCCCACTCCCACTCCCACTCCCACTCCCACTCCCACTTCCCACTCCCACTTTCACTCCCACTCCCACTCCCACTCCCACTCCCACTCCCACTCCCACTCTCACTCCCACTCCCACTCCCACTCCCACTCCCACTCCCACTCCCACTCCCACTCCCACTCCCACTCCCACTCCCACTCCCACTCCCCCACTCCCACTCCCACTCCACTCCCACTCCCACTCCCACTCCCACTCCCACTCCCACTCCCACTCCCACTCCCACTCCCACTCCCACTCCCACTCCCACTCCCACTCCCACTCCACTCCCACTCCCACTCTCACTCCCACTCCCACTCCCACTCCCACTCCCACTCCCACTCCCACTCCCACTCCCACTCCCACTCCCACTCCCACTTCCACTCCCACTCCCACTCCCACTCCCACTCCCACTCCCACTCCCACTCCCACTCCCACTTCCACTCCCACTTCCACTCCCACTCCCACTCCCACTCCCACTCCCACTCCCACTCCGACTCCCACTCCGACTCCGACTCCGACTCCGACTCCCACTCCGACTCCGACTCCGACTCCGAATCCCACTCCCACTCCCACTCCCACTCCCACTCCCACTCCCACTCCCACTCCCCCACTCCCACTCCCACTCCCACTCCCACTCCCACTCCCACTCCCACTCCCACTCACCACTCCCACTCCCACTCCCACTCCCACTCCCACTACCACTCCCACTCCCACTCCCACTCCCACTCCCACTCCCACTCCCACTCCCACTCCCACTCCCACTCCCACTCCCACTCCCACTCCCACTCCCCTCCCACTCCCACTCCCCACTCCCACTCCCACTCCCCACTCCCACTCCCACTCCTACTCCACTCCCACTCCCACTCCCACTCCCACTCCCACTCCCACTCCCACTCCCACTCCCACTCCCACTCCCACTCCCACTCCCACTCCCACTCACACTCCCACTCCCACTCCCACTCCCACTCCCACTCCCACTTCCACTCCCACTCCCACTCCTACTCCCACTCCCACTCCCACTCCCACTCCCACTCCCACTCCCACTCCCACTCCCACTCCCACTCCCACTCCCACTCCCACTCCCACTCCCAGTCCAACTCCCACTCCCACTCCCACTGCCACTCCCACTCCACTCCCACTCCCACTCCCACTCCCACTCCCACTCCCACTCCCACTCCCACTCCCACTCCCACTTCCACTCCCACTCCCTACTCCCACTCTTACTCCCACTCTACTCCCACTCTTACTCCCACTCTTACTCCCACTCTTACTCCCACTCTTACTCCCACTCTTACTCCCACTCTTACTCCCACTCTTACTCCCACTCCCACTCCCACTCCCACTCCCACTCCACTCCCACTCCCACTCCCACTCCCACCCCACTCCCACTCCCACTCCCACTCCCACTCCCACTCCACTCCCACTCCCACTCCACTCCTACTCCACTCCCACTCCCACTCCCACTCCCACTCCCACCCCACTCCCACTCCCACTCCACTCCCACTCCCCACTCCCACTCCCACTCCCACTCCCACTCCCACTCCCACTCCCACTCCCACTCCCACTCCCACTCCCACTCCCACTCTCACTCCCACTCTTACTCTTACTCCCACTCCCACTCCCACTCCCACTCCCACTCCCACTCCCACTCCCACTCCCACTACCCACTCCCACTCCCACTCCCACTCCCACTCCCACTCCCACTCCCACTCACCACTCCCACTCCCACTCCCACTCCCACTCCCACTCCCACTCCCACTCCCACTCCCACTCCCACTCCCACTCCCACTCCCACTTCCACTCCCACTCCACTCCACTCCCACTCCCACTCCCACTCCCACTCCCACTCCCACGTCCTACTCCCACTCCCACTCCCACTCCCACTCCACTCCCACTCCCACTCCCACTCTCACTCCCACTCCCACTCCCACTCCCACTCCCACTCCTACTCCCACTTCCACTCCCACTCCCACTCCACTCCCACTCCACTCCCACTCCCACTCCCACTCCCACTCCACTCCCACTCCCACTCCCACTCCCACTCCCACTCCCACTCCACTCCACTCCCACTCCCACTCCCACTCCCACTCCCACTCCCACTCCCACTCCCACTCCCACTCCCACTCCACTCCCACCCACTCCACTCCCACTCCCACTCCCACTCCCACTCCCACTCCCACTCCCACTCCCACTCCCACTCCACTCCCACTCCCACTCCCACTCCCACTCCCACTCCCACTCCCACTCCCACTCCCACTCCCACTCCCACTCCCACTCCCCACTCCCACTCCCAGTCCAACTCCCACTCCCACTCCCACTGCCACTCCCACTCCCACTCCACTCCCACTCCCACTCCCACTCCCACTCCCACTGCCACTCCACTCCCACTCCACTCCACCCCACCCACTCCCACTCCCACTCCCACTTCCCACTCCCACTCCCACTCCCACTCCCACTCCCACTCCACTCCCACTCCCACTCCCACTCCCACTCCCCCACTCCCACTCCACTCCCACTCCCACTCCCACTCCCACTCCCACTCCCACTCCCACTCCCACTCCCACTCCCACTCCCACTCCCACTCCCACTCCCACTCCCACTCCCACTCCCACTCCCACTCCCACTCCCACTCCCACTCCACTCCCCCTACCACTCCCACTCCCACTCCACTCCCACTGCCACTCCCACTCCACTTCCACTCCCACTCCACTCCCACTCCCACTCCCACTCCACTCACACTTCCACTCCACTCCCACTCCCACTCCCACTCCCACTCCCACTCCCACTCCCACTCCCACTTCCCACTCCCCACTCCCACTCCCACTCCCACTCCCACTCCCACTCCCACTCCCACTCCCACTCCCACTCCCACTCCCACTCCACTCCCACTCCCACTCCCACTCCCACTCCTACTCCACTCCCACTCCCACTCCCACTCCCACTCCCACTCCCACTCCCACTCCCACTCCCACTCCCACTCCCACTCCCACTCCCACTCCCACTCTCACTCCACTCCCACTCCCACTCCCACTCCCACTCCCACTTCCACTCCCACTCCCACTTCCCACTCCCACTCCCACTCCCACTCCCACTCCACTCCCACTCCCACTCCCCACTCCACTCCCACTCCCACTCCCACTCCCACTCCCACTCCCACTCCCACTCCACTCCCACTCCCACTCCCACTCCCACTCCCACTCCACTCCCACTCCCACTTCCACTCCCACTCCCACTCCCACTCCCACTCCCCTCCCATCCCACTCCCACTCCCACTCCCACTCCCACTCCCACTCCCACTCCCACTCCCACTCCCACTCCCACTCCCACTCCCACTCCACTCCCACTCCCACTCCCACTCCCACTGCCCACTTCCACTTCCACTCCCACTCCCACTCCCACTCCACTCCCACTCCCACTTCCACTCCCACTCCCACTCCCACTCCCACTCCCACTCCCACTCCCACTCCCACTCCCACTCCACTCCACTCCCACTGCCACTCCCACTCCCACTCCCACTCCCCACTCCCACTCCCACTCCCACTCCCACTCCCACTCCCACTCCCACTCTCACTCCCACTCCCACTCCCACTCCCACTCCCACTCCCACTACCACTCCCACTCCCACTTCCACTCCCACTCCCACTCCCACTCCCACTCCCACTCCCACTCCCACTCCACTCCCACTCCCACTCCCACTCCCACTCCACTCCCACTCCCACTCCCACTCCCACTCCCACTCCCACTCCCACTCCCACTTCCACTCCCACTCCCACTCCCACTCCACTCCCACTCCCACTCCCACTCCGACTCCCACTCCGACTCCGACTCCCACTCCGACTCCGACTCCGACTCCGCTCCGACTCCCACTCCCACTCCCACTCCCACTCCCACTCCCACTCCCACCCCCACTCCCACCCCCACTCCCACTCCACTCCCACTTCCACTCCCACTTCCACTCCCACTCCCACTGCCACTTCCACTCCCACTCCCACCCACTCCCACTCCCACTCCACTCCACTCCCACTCACACTCCCACTCCCACTCTCACTCCCACTCCCACTCCCACTCCCACTCCCACTCCCACTCCCACTCCCACTCCCACTCCCACTCCCACTCCCACTTCCACTCCCACTTCCACTCCCACTCCACTCCCACTCCCACTCCCACTCCCACTTCCACTCCCACTTCCACTCCCACTCCCACTCCCACTCCCACTCACACTCCACTCCCACTCCCACTCCCCCTCCCACTCCCACTCCCACTCCACTCCCACTCCCACTTCCACTCCCACTCCCACTCCCACTCCCACTCCCACTGCCACTCCCACTCCACTCCCACTCCACTCTCCACTCCCACTCCCACTCCCCACTCCCACTCCCACTCCCACTCCCACTTCCACTCCCACTCCCACCTCCCACTTCCACTCCCACTCCCACTCCCACTCCCACTCCCACTCCCACTCCCACTCCCACTCCCACTCCCACTCTCACTCCCACTCCCACTTCCACTCCCACTCCCACTCCCACTCCCACTCCCACTCCCACTCCCACTCCCACTCCCACTCCCACTCCCACTCCCACTCCCACTCCCACTCCCACTCCCACTCCACTCCCACTCCCACTCCCACTCCCACTCTTACTCCCACTCTTACTCCCACTCTTACTCCACTCTTACTCCACTCTTACTCCCACTCTTACTCCCACTCTTACTCCCACTCTTACTCCCACTCCCACTCCCACTCCCACTTCCACTCCCACTCCACTCCCACTCCCACTCCCACTCCCACTCCCACTCCCACTCCCACTCCCACTCCCACTCCTACTCCCACTCCCACTCCCACTCCCACTCCCACTCCCACTCCCACTCCCACTCCACTCCCACTCCCACTCCCACTCCCACTCCCACTCCCACTCCCACTCCACTCCCACTCCCACTCCCACTCCCACTCCCACTCCCACCCACTCCCACTCCCACTCCACTCCCACTCCCACTCCCACTCCCACTCTCACTCCCACTCCCACTCCCACTCCCACTCCCACTCCCACTCCCACTTCCACTCCCACTCCCACTCCCACTCCCACTCCCACTCCCACTCCCACTCCCACTCCCACTTCCACTCCCACTCCCACTCCCACTCCCACTTCCACTCCCACTCCCACTCCCACTCCCACTCCCACTTCCACTTCCACTCCACTCCCACTCCCACTCCCACTCCCACTCCTACTCCGACTCCCACTCCGACTCCGACTCCCACTCCGACTCCGACTCCGACTCCGACTCCGACTCCCACTCCCACTCCCACTCCCACTCCCACTCCACTCCCACTCCCACTCCCACTACCACTACCACTCCCACTCCCACTCCACTCCCACTCCCACTCCCACTCCACTCCCACTGCCACTTCCACTCCCACTCCCACTCCACTCCCACTCCCACTCCCACTTCCACTCCCACTCCCACTCCCACTCCCACTCTCACTCCCACTCCCACTCCCACTCCCACTCCCACTCCCACTCCCACTCCCACTCCCACTCCCCACTCCCACTCCCACTCCCACTCCCACTCCCACTCCCACTCCCACTCCCACTCCCACTCCCACTCTCACTCCCACTCCCACTCCCACTCCCACTCCCACTCCCACTCCCACTCCCACTCCCACTCCCACTCCCACTCCCACTCCCACTCCCACTCCCACTCCCACTCCCACTCCCACTC